>OVBA01000751.1:0-56151 GCA_900406435.1 Lepidium aucheri | reverse complement strand
ATTATGTATAACACATCAAAATTAAACATAGATCTTAAAACCTAAATAAATACGGGTTCAAAGCCCTAAATAAATACAGATCTAAAAATTAAGTTATAAACGAGTATAAAACATTAATGAACATGAGTCAAAACGTAAATGACACGAGTCAAAAATATTTATATGTAAAATTGTAATGCATCAAAACTTAAGTAAACAGAAATAAAAAATATGTCTTATACAAGAAACACCGGTGATCACTATAAAATTATTTTTAATATATTAAATATATATAAAATTAAGTAATTAATAAATTTATATTTATAAATCAAACCATAAATAAAACAAACAAATATTATCTAACCTGTGTATAACACGGGACATCATATAGTTTAATATTAAAATTACAAAACTAAACGTTATAAAATTTGTTTGAAATTATTTGCAAAATATTAATTATATTAATAATTCATGTAAAATAGTATTTCAATAGTTTTTAATGCTCAATTACTAAAACAAATTTTAAAAGAGCAAAACCAGGTGCACATATACAATCAGGGATCAAGTCCCACCAGCTACAAAATTTATGTACGAATTTGACTAATGGGCCAGTCTTTGTGACTCATATTGATACTGCCGTTGACAAAAAAAAAAGCATTTCAACCCGTAAGAATTTTTTTTTTTTGAATCTTCTCTAACTAATTATACTGTGAATTTTTATAACATAACTGCCAATATCTAACTAATCAACTAACGTTAAGCAAGTAAATGCATTTAATTAAAACTCAAAAGACCATTGTGATACAGGCTGCAAAGAGTGTTGTTGCAGTTTCCAAACCTTATGTCCTTTATTAGAGAAACATGTCAGACGCCGTCTATGTTATTGAGAAGGATCAACTGCTACGAACTTAGCCTGTCAATCAAAAGGTGGAGAGATAAGGATTTTTCAGAGAAAATTCTTGCTGATAGTTCTGACTTTTGCAATAAGGATGTACAGTATCTCCTGAAAACTAAACCCAAATTAAAGGACGAGAAAAAAGACATATCTACACTCCTTTGAAACAATTCACTTTTTGGATTAGTAATCATGGGTGATACAAGCATTCGCTGGTGTTGTATTTCTCACACGATCAATAAGTGCAGAAAGTTCTTGGTTAACGTAATCAAGCCGATCCTTTGAGATTATGGACTCTCCTAGGAGAGTTTCTGTGAGTGAATGAAACGTTTGAATAGAGTCATTACCAAAGCCCTGCCCATTCTGATTCTCTGCATTAACAAGGGGACTTTCTTGTCTCCATCTTACCAGAAAGTACTGGTCAGGTATATGAAAACAGTTCTTCACAGTCAAAACCCGAAGAGAATGCCTGCACAAGATTCCTGAATGCTCAAATTCCTTGCATGAACATTGGATCTCCTCATTTTCTGGGTTCCAGATCACACAACATTCTCCTTCCATTTTCTTGTAGTGATGTACGATGTATGGACCATTGGCCATTTCAGACACTGCATACTGCACAGACAAAACCATTTCGTTTTGTAATACGCTAAAGGCATAAGGTGTCAGAATCCTCCTTGCCTGATCTTCCATAGGCATACATGTTTTCATGCTCGAATAGAGAAACTGAGGCAGGGTTTGCTTGGCTAGACTGGCAGCAGCAGCGACCTGCAATACTCTCTAAAATTATGAATCGAGGCAGCAATGAAAAAATATTGAAATTGATTAAACTGTGATTCACAAACCTCCCCAAGTAATAGTTGCATGCATGTCGGTCCAGTGACTATTCTTTTCAAGAAAGAATCCATAGATAGATTAAACTCAGCAGTCATAGTTTGCGCTACAAAATGTTCTCTGATGTAACAAGGTGACCAAAATGCTCGGCACGAATAAAGCAAAGCCGCATGCCTATCTGGAACAAGACCAAACCGAGTGACAAAGAGATCCCATTGCTGTTCAAATTCATCTACATTTCCTGCTCGGCATAACATCTCAAACTCTGCTCTAAATTCATCATAGTGCAGCCCAAGAGTCTGAGAAAACCAGCTTGCTAGTTTGGAGACAATGTGCCACATAAAAACCACATGGCTGGTGTTTGGCAGTTCCCTCGCAATAGCATCTTTAAGTCCTGTATCTATGTCCGTCAAAATTGTCCGAGGATGTTGTCCTCTCATGAAACGAACAAAATTCTGTCCCAAATAAAACAAAAAAGGAGAGAAATAACCTTTGAGCACAACAAATATACATACATGTATTCCCATGTTTACAATGAGTCAATTACAATTAATTGGTAGCACAAACCTGTAAAGCCCATGTGAAAGAATGACAGCTCTCATCTTGCAGTAAAACACATCCCAAAAGGATTGCCTTGCCATTGTTGTCTATGCCAAAGAACACCCCAAGAAGCAAGCTATAAGGGATTGAACGATATGTGTTGTCGAAAACGACCACATCACCATACATAGAGTATGCCTGAATAGAATCTCCATAAGCCCACGCAAGGTTTTCAACTTTCTGGTTTTCATCTGTTGTGCAGTCATAAATAAAATTCATGTCTCTATCAGCCAAGGCTTTACACGTCTCCAGGAGCTCCAGCATGTCAGTCTCTCGTTTCTCAGTAAGGAAAGCATCATTCTCTTGAACAGTCTTCCTACACGCCCTTACAAAGTTTCTAACATCCTTCTCTATAAAAGGCAACTGCCCAGCCTGAACACCCTTTTCTAGTTCCAACAACTTCACAATCCGATTAACAGAAAAGCCAGCTTTAGAGAGCAAGAGAATCCTATCCTGATCAGCTTGCTGAATCTTCCGATATGCAGGGAGTAACCTCACTTGATCATCTTCCAAAAGCTCATGGTTATGAACATTGCTGAACTGTGAAACATACCACTGAGTCACTCCCTCAACAACTTCCTTAGTCAAATACAACTTAGCATCACATCCACACCGCACAGACTTACGTTCCCTAGGATGCTCAACATTAACTTTCTTTCTAGGCTGATTGAAACCAGAACGATAACAAACAAAATCTCGCCTATACACACCTAAATTCTGACTTTCGGTAGACCGTGCTTTCCGAATCGAAAAACCATTCTTCCTAGCGAATGAACTATAATAATCAAATGCCTCATCATCGGTTCTGAAGATTTGACCAACATAAGGCATAAACACAGTATTATCATATTGTGAAACTGATATCGTTGATGTTTTTATTGTTGTTGTTGTAGTTTCCATCTCGCTCTTAGCTACTTGGCAACTTGAGTCATCTCCTTCAACCTTAATATAGCATTTCCAATCACCACAAGGACATTGCTGACGCCGAATCCAGATGTTATTCAACGGCTTCAACGCCATGATTAAGGAAGAAAACAAAACTTCACAAACGTTATGGATTGAAATGAAGTATTGAGAAGATTATTATCGAATCCATAATCGAAATCAAACAAATTGAACTCTGATAAGAGTTCCCCAAAACAGATGCTAAATCAGAAACCCTAAAAACAAGACGACAGAGTTTAATCTCGAACCCTTAGCTATCATCAAAGTAGTTTAGCGTTCCGGAGCTTAGTGAAACGGTGATCGAAAAATCCCTAAGGAATCGATTTATACAATCACGCTTCTAGCTCTGCGTGTCTTCTTCAGTTTAACTCTTGTTTCTCCCTGGCTTCAGGGGCAAAATGGGTAAACACGTCAGAACACTTTCAATATTGTAACTTCGTTGCACATCGACTTTTTTACTGTTTTTTGTCACTGTTCTTATTAAGCGTAAGCCTTCCGATTTACGGCTAAGTTTTTCTTGTTTTATGGTTTATCTGTTAAGTTTTTCTTTGTTTTACAGTTAAGTTTTTGATTTTACGGCTTTTTACCCTCAAATTCAAACATGTGAACCCAAAATGATCCCAAACCAAAGAGTGTATTTCCTCTAGCTTTGAACAATTATTATCTGTTCTATAAAAAATTAAAATTAGGTTTAATATGATTCAATAAAAATTGAAACCATATTAAAACCATAAGTAGTTCGATTTGGCAGAACCGACCCAATATGAATCATTATCTAAAGCAAAACAAAATATTGATACCCCATGATCCATATTGTAATAAACATTTTTAAAAAAGTTTACAAAATAATACGATGAGCCTAAAACACACATTTTACACTTAAAATGTATACACTATACTATATAGATATTAATGGATTTTGATGCCCTTAAATTAATGATAGAATTTGACGCTTAAAGCACGAGTTTTGCCAACTATAAATCAGGACCGCTAATAGATTTAGTTTTGTATACTGTTTTTCACGAAGAAGAAGACTTGTACCTTTCAGACCAAAAAAAAAAAAAAACTTGTACCTAGGAAATAATATAACCATAACAAACTACTATCGTTAGTTTCTTTATATTTTTCTTTCTAATTAATAAAAAACCCAAATAGATTTACGGTTATAAGTCGAACCCGCAACCAAAACCAAAATATTTTTAGAATTATAACCAAACATGTTTTTTATTAAAACCGAATTACCTTAATTACGGGTTCAGTTAGATTCAGTTTTGTTTTAATACAGTTATTTTACTCACCCCTACTTTTTATTATCGTGATATTAAGTGCAATTTCGGGATCGTATAAGCAGCTTTTAAGAACATCGAAGACGTGCCAAATGATAGGTAGTCCAGTGATAGTGACCACTTTACAAATTCTCAGATATCCAAAAATTTTAAGATATAGATTTTGACTATGAATCGGATCTTGTCGATCCAATGTAAGTCAAGTTGAAAAAAAAAAAAAAAACATAACTGTAAGCAACAAAAAGAAATTTTGCAACTTCTCAAAAAGAAGTTTTTGATATAATTTCTACAACTTAACAGCCAATTATTAAACAAGTATTCTCTATTTCTAAATTTTGCATTTCATCTGAGGAGAAAAGCAGTAAGCAACAACAAGAAAAATCTGAATTATGAAAAAGAATTTAAAAAAGGAAACAGAATTCAGAAAAGGGCGTGAAGTAATATAACTTATACATTGAACCAAGAACAGAAGCATTACTGTCTTCTCTGCTTCTCTCTCTGTTTCTCTCTCTGCCTTTGCAATGAAAAAAATCCTTTTAGACATTATATGATGATGATTAAGTCCACTCTCACCTTGATTCATATGCTCAAACTCCGGTTTTGATCTAAAACCCTACACACTTCTCTTCAGAAACCTGAATTTGTAACTAATCTGCCATTTACTCATAGTCTCCATTTTCAGATGACCCATTTCCTCTCAGTCCTGCACAGCAAACATAACATCTATAAGACCACCACTATTGTCAAAACCAGAAGAAACAACAACGGTCTTGTTAGGCTTATAAAATACTACTCAGTCTCTCATTAAATGGTTGAGAAATGACAACACAATAAGCTTAAGTAGTGGTTTGAAAGATGTTAGCTTTTCTTACCTGACAAATCATAACCAGCTCCACCCCATTCAGAAGTCCGGACATGTGCCATGTGCATGCCCTGAGGTGGTTGCATCATGAAATGAGTTCCACCACCCAATGCACTACTAGTAACAGTATGATGTTCATCGTTTGGATTTCTTCCCGAAGTTTCCATACCAGAATGGAAACCTAGCAAAGATTCTGTGCCAGGAGGTGAAGGCAACATGTTTCCACTTCCAGAAGTATCATCTCCTTTCACACCATTTCTTCCATCCTTTTTTTTCTCAAGCTGAAACGTACCAAGAATTACCTGTAGGAGAAACCAAGCCAGGAACAAAATATTAATCTATCAGAATTGGCAAAAATAATCAAGGAATCACGTTTCTAAATTCATGTTAGCTTCTGCTAGCGACAGGCCAAACTTACTATTCACTGTAAAATGTGTTTTTCAAACGTATGTCAAAACAACTTTAGGACAAGAGGAAAGGTACCTGGACTGGACCAGCTGCCTTTAGGAGTCCCCCAACTCCACCACCGAAGATCTGACCATCTGAACTAGATAAACAAACGCTAATGCCACCAGTTTTACCACCATGCTCGCCCCGAATATAAGACCCACTCAGTGATAGGATTTCATACTGACCCTGAATAAAAGTTGGTAATTCTGAAGCAAGTTGATGATCATATGCAACTCTCAAGCATGTATGTCAGAAGTGAGTAAAATTCTTTGGCTGTGTAACAGAAGTTTAATTGTAACAAACATATATTTACTGCTCAAATGCTTGTACTTAAGACAAGGGCTCTCAAACAAAAGCCATGTGTATATAAAAAAATCTCAAAAGAAACCAATTTTATAAACTCTAAATTTACCGCAAACAGAGAACTAGTTCATCCTCAGCTCACAGAAGAAGATAATAGAAAAGAAGATTGAGGTAGGTAAGGTCTTTCAGATATAAACCATATAGCCCTTTCCACACTCCAAAAGAAGCTAATTCAAGAACTAGTTTAAAGGGAATAAATAGCACCAAGAGAATCACCTCATAAGATACACTGGTTCCTGATGCCAGGTGAGACAAGGATGCATTTGAGATGGAGCCAGATGCAGAAAGAATGCATAACTCATGCTTGCTTTGCTGGGCGTAAAGGATAATTTTCTCGGCCACATCCTATCAAATTAATCCGCAAAGCACATTTAGAAGACAGCTAGATTGATCTCATTTGTACTAGCACAATGAAACAACAGAACACCTTATGAAAGAGTTCTAGCAAACCTGAGTTCAACTGAGACTAGATTGTTTCAAAACTTCTTAACCAATAACTTTGCAGTTTTAACCAAACCATAACTCAAAAGAAGGCCTTTAAAGTATTATCATCACAGACAAATATACTCACCTCGCCAGGTGTTATATTAACAATGTGCGGAGTAAAACATTGCCCCGTTTTCCCTGCAAAAACAATATTTGTGTATATGAAACTCAAAAAATCCAACGGCAATAGGAGTATTATACACTAGAAAGTATACTGGCGATCAATTGGTCTATAAACCGATTTGAATCTTTAACATGAACACATTCATGTTTCAAAGAAAAATACAATTCAACAAAGAGCAGATCATTGTTATCTCTAGATATAGATGATCTTTACTGCCACAACTGTAGTGCAAAGTGCAAACAAAGGTCACCAGATGAAGAGACAAGTTCCCAAAACGATGCAATATTAGAAACAAGAATATACCAATTCTTAAAATGTGTCCTAACTTCAAAGTTTTTGCTGCAAGATGTTATGCATTTCGAAGCACAGAGAGTGAGAGTGTGAAAGCTATATATATCAAAACTGAGAATACTCAGTTCATCCCAGATTGTTTTGAAATTAACAGTAAGCGAAACACGATAACAGTACACAACGGATTGGGATACACTTGCGTAATTCATATAGAACTACTCGATGATCTTACGATTCCAGATCAAAATTTCAAAACTTGATATCAAATTTCCAACAACTCAATAGGAAAGCGAAAAGGGTTAAAATTTGACGCACCAACAGAGCCCAAAATGGATTTTCTAGAGGCAGATTTAGAAAAAGACGACGGCGAATTTCCGGCGGCAGCAGCAGCAGCGGCTTGCTCTCTGCGTTCTCTAGCAGACGAATTACTGGCAGAAGAAGCCAATTTCTTAGCCGCTAAAGCTTGTGCAGGAGTCTCATACTTCCTAGGACGACCTCTCTTTCGCTTAACCGGATCAATCGGAACCGTCACAGCAGAAGATGGAACAGAGAAAAGAGAAGAAGAGGCATCGTTGGTAGACGAAAGCAAATTCCCATTGTTGGAGGGAGGAATCGAGTTAGCGGCGGAAGAAGTAGGCGGTGGTGCGGTGGTGGGATTGTGATGAAAAGGATGAAAGTAAGGAGAAGAGAGGTGCTGGTCTTGGTGGTGGTGGAGGTGGTGGTGGTGCCTTTCGTTGGGTTCCATTCCTTTTTAGATAGAGAGAGCTTAACAAAATTAAAATTGTATTCTTTTTTTTTTCTTTTTTTTCTTTTCTTAATTTTCTTTTTATTTTAGTTTCTTTTAGGGTTTTATGCTTTTACCGATTTTTTTTTTCTTTTTGGATAACAATAAAAGGAGATTATCGTGTTGTCGTCGTCTGAGTTTTGATGTATTCTCAACCGTTGGATTACACTTTTGACTTCCTTATCTTGACTTCTGTGCCTCTACGGATGCTTTTAAAAACTAAGCCTTTTTTAAACAAATTTTTAAAACTAAACTTTTTTTAACTGATTGGAGAACTTTTCAATCTTATCTTAGTCTAATCTTATATATTAAAACGAGGATACCTTTATTTTTACCGTATTATAAACTATAATATAAAATTAACTTAAGGTTCATAATAACTCTTAAAAAATAGGATATAGTAGTTTTGTTATTGAATTTTATATTCAAAAAATCAAATTTAATAGAAAATTAAAAAAAAAGAGACTATAATAAAATAAAAAACATTTACAAATTTATTTATTTATTCGATTCCGGTTTAGGTTTGGATTGGATTTTGATATTTTGTCAGATTCGGTTCATCTAACTCAGTATTTTGGTTATTTTGTTTTAAAACATATTCGAATATTTTATTTCTCGAACATAGTTTGGTATGATGTAGATTGAGTTCAGTCCGTGTATTTTTATATAAAAATTAAAAAGTTTAAATGATTTAATAAAAAACTCTGAAATTTGGTTCTTGATTGGTTCCATATCGGGTTTGTGTTCAGTTTTTTTTAGGCTTAAGACTTCTGAAGTGTTTTGTCGGGTTTGGTTCAGATTATATTCTTCTAATGCAGGTTGATTTCGGTTCGAGTTTTGGACCACTAAAACATATTTCAAAATATCAACATAGATCTAAGAACCAAATGAACACGGGTTGAAAAAATTATCAAATCACCGCTATAGTGTGGGTTAAATCCTATTCTTATATATTAAAACGAAATACAAAATATAATTTTATTTGATTATATTATAAATTATAGGATAAAATTAACATAAAATTCATAATAATCCTTATAAATATGATTAAGGTAGGTTTTGTTAGACTTTTATAAAAAAATAAAAATTAATAAAAATTTAATAGAAAAAAATTCTTTAAAACTAATATTTAATAAAAATATAACGGTCATTAATTCGGTTCAGTTACATGTTTGGACACGATTTTCTGGATACATTGATTTAGGACACATTCTGGTATTTTGTTGGACTCAGTGTATCTGATTTGATTTTTGGTTATTTTAGTTTAAGATTTATTTAATTTTTTTGGATAGAATTTGGTTCAGTATAGATCAAGTTCGAATTTGAATATTCTTTGTATAAAAATTAAAAATTAAAAAAGATTTAATTGAAAAACTCGAAAAAACTAAAAGTTGGTTTTTGATTTCGTTTGGTTACGGGTTTGAGTCCGATTATTTTGGGTACATATATTTAGGATTCATTTGAGTGTTTTTTTCATGTTTGGTTTCTCTAATTTGAATCAATTTTGTTTCAAGTTTCGGGTCTCTAAAACGACATCTCGAAAATAATATTCCAAAATATCAATACACTAGGATTATACCCGCGTTTTTTGATTATTTTTTAAATTTTATTCATATAGGTTGTTAGACCCGTGCTGATATTTTGGAGTATTATTTTTGAGATGTTGATTCAATAACTACAAACCGAACCAAAATTGATTTATATTAGAGGAACCATCCAACAAAATACTGAGATGAGTCCTACATCTATATATCAAAAATAATAAGCACGAACCCGAACAGAAAGTAAATCAAGAACCAAATTTTAGCTTTCTAGTTTTTTTTTGTTTTTTTTTAATTTTAAAGTTTTATATAAAAATACTTCTAAAGCCGAATTCGATCTATACCGAACCAAACTATATCCAAAAATAAAAATGTCTAAGTAAGTTTTAAATCAAAAGAACCAAAATACTGAATTAGAAGAACCGAATCTGAATCCATAATGGGTCTTAAATCTATGTACCCGGAAAACCGAATATAAACTCGAACTGAATCGAACCAAGAACCAAATTTGTAATCAATGTATTTATATTAATTTTATTTTTGTTTTTTGTTTTTTTTAATATTTATTAGTTTTAAATTTATATTTTTTTTTGTAACAAAACCTACCTTAAGCCTATTTTTAAGGGTTAATACAAATTATATGTTAATTTTATCTTAAAGTTTATAACACGGTCAAAATGAAAGTGTCTTTCTCTTTAATATATAAGACTAGGATAATATCCGCGTTATAACACAGGATTTGATTATTTTTCAAATTTTATTCATTTAGGTTGTTAGACTCGTGCTGATATTTTAAAATATATTGTTTTTGAGATGTTAATTCAATGACTATAACCCAAACCAAAAATTGATCTGTATCAGAGGAACCATCCGACAAAATATTCAATAAGTCCTAAATCTATATATCCAAAAAACCTATGCCCAAACCGTAACCAAAAATAAATCAAGAACCAAATTTTAGCTTTCTAAAGTTTTTAATTATTATTGTTTTTTGATTTTAAAAGTTTATATAAAAATATCTCTAAAACCGAACTCGATCTATACTAAACCGAACCATATCAAAAAAATAAAAATAGTTGAGTAAGTCTTAAATAAATAAATAAATAAAATAAAATATCGAATTAGAGGAACCAAACCTGAAAAATACCATATATGAGTCTTAAATTTATGTACCCAGAAAACCAAGTCTAAACCCGAACATGAACCAAATAAAGAACCGAATTTGTAACTGATATATTTATATTAATTTTTTAAAAAAAATTTATTAGTTTTAAATTGTTATATATAAATCTATAACAAAATCTACCTTAAGCTTGTTTTTAAGGGTTGCTACAAACTATATGTTATTTTATCCTAAAGGTTATAACACGGTCAAAATAAAAGTATCTCCCGCTTTAATATATAATTACAATGTTTTAAAAAACAATCAAAACAATTCAATCCTGCGTTATAACGCGGGTATAATCTTTGTTTTATATATTTAAGTGGGAAACACATTCATTTTAACCATGTTATAAATTTTAGTATAAAAATAACCTTAAAATTTTTAACTACCCTTCAAAATAAGATAAAATAAGTTTTGTTACAAATATATATATATATATATATATATTCAAAAAGAATAAAAATTTAACTAAAAATTCAAACAAAACTTAAATTTAAGAAAAATATAATGGTTATAATTTGGTTATTGATACGGTTCTGGTTCGGATTAGGATTTAATTTTCCGAGTAATTAGATTTAGGACATATACTAGTGTTTTGTTGGGTTCAGTTCATCTAATTCAGTATTTTGATTATTTAGATTTAAGACTTATTCAAATATTTTAATTTCTCTAATAGAGTTTGGTTTGGTATTTATCATGTTCTAGTTTCATGTATTTTTATTTAAAAATTCAAAAAGTAAATTTTAAATTAATAGAAAAACTCTAAAAAATTAGAAGGTCCTCTTATTGAAAGAATCTCCTCCTAATCACAAAATATATACGTGAATTAAACCCAAAAATATCTCAAGTACTTACATAGCACATATATATTATATTGGTTTCTGATTGTTGAGAGACAAGTTAATATTCAAGAAAATATTCTGGAATTTGTTATATTTTGATGAATCTAAGTCGTTATTCAAACTTACAAGGTATACATCATTTATTCTCTGTTAATTATTGTTTTCGGCGGTACACGTGAGATTGGAATATGGTAGAGCAAAAATTATAATTAAGTCAGACTCGAGTATTGTGGAAACATCTTATATATTAAAGTGGGAGACACTTTTATTTTGACCGTGTTATAAAATTTAGGATACAATTAACACATAGTTTGTAACAACTCTTAAAAATAGGTACATAGATTTAAGACCCATTTATGGTATTTTCGGATTTAGTTTCTCAAATTTGGTATTTTGGTTGTTTTGATTTAAAACTTACTCATATATTTTTATTTTTTGGATATGGTTCGGTTTGGTATACATTGAGTTTGGGATTAGAGGTATTTTTATATAAAATTTTAAATTTTAAAACAATAATAAAAAAAACTCTAGAAAGCAAAAATTTGGTTCTTGATTTGGTTTTGGTTCGGGTTCGTGCTTAGTTTTTTGGATTACTATATTTAGAACTTATGTGAGTATTTTTCGGATAATTCCTCAAATATAAAACAATTTTGGTTCGGGTTAAAGTCATTAATTCAACATTTAAAAAACAGTATACCAAAATATCAGCATGAGTCTAACAAACTAAATGACTAAAATTTGAAAATAATCAAATCTTGCGTTATAACGTGGGTATAATCCTAGTAATGACTTAAAATTTAACTTTATTGTTATTGTGTTATATAGTTATAGTCCTTGTTTAGTGTTTAGACTGCTTTAATCTCGTTTCAATCTGATAAATTCATATAATATTTTGCTTTTTAATCTTGTTCATATGTGTTTTCATATATAATAGAGCTATGTCTAAACTGTCTCGAGATAAGTTTATTTATAATTAATTGGTTTTCATCCAATGTAGTGATGGACAAAAACTTTCCTAAACGTCTTTTCAATAAGGGAGATGAACCACAAGAGGTCAAGAGAACATCGATGTTTAAAAATATTTTGGCAATAAAGGAGAATGGTTTAGCCTACTCGGCTCGTCTAATACACAGTATGATGTGTAGACAGGTGGCTACAAAAAAAATATGAAGTGTGATGTGTGTAATTGGGAATTGACCGTTAAGATTTTCGCTACAAGAATTTTATGTGGTTACGAGACTTAAGTATGAGGGTGAACATGTTAGCACTGATATGGAAAATAGTGAAGATGATGACAGGTTTTGAAGTTTTCTGCTAAAGAGGAAAGGAAATATTAGCATTAAAACATTAGTTGATCAACAATTAGACAATGCTAAGAAGTGGAAACATGTGGATAAAATGAGATTCGTATATATTTGCATCATAGCCGGCTTGATCGTGGCAAAAGGTGAAAAAGCACATATTCCATATAAATACATCAGGCTAGTAATGAACATTAATATGGTTGAAAATTATTCATGGGGTTGTGATGCATTCAAGTGACTCATTGATTCTATCATAAAAACATGAGAGAAGTTGAAAAATCCCAAAAGCTATATTTTAGATTGCTTTTCTTATGGATTTCGGATTTGGATCATGGAGGCAACTCCAATTATTAGAAAATTTTTGGCAAACAAAATTAGTGACAATTCTTTTGGAAGTCCATTATGCTCAAATTGGAAGGGTGTTGCTAGAGTTTCATACGATTGAGACTAGCAACTTTGAAAGCACATTTGTATTAATGTTATCATTTATTTTTTTAGAATTATATTTGTTAAAATGTATGAAACAAATTTAATGAATGAGTAGGATTTAGTACAGTTACGTTTTTTTCCTATTAATAATTGAGTCTATTGATTAATGGTTTTCTTTGTTAATATTGTGAATAACAATTATTTCTTATGTCAATACATGATTTAATCTATCCATACATGGATTCTAGTGGGAATAGTGGGAATTTTGATACTTGTGAATCCAATGATTTTTCTTGGTCCGATGAGATGAATGATGTTGGCGTAGATAATTTGAAATCTGCTATTACTCAGGGTTATTATTTTGGAAGTTATATGTGGGAGAGCTTGCAACAAAATAACACTAGTTATAGTTAAAATAACTGAGTTGAAAAAGAACTTTACAACCAGGTTTTTTGGGAAGAGAACAATGATGTAGTTTCTGAAGTGAGTAGACACAAAATAAGAGTATTACATTCACGTGCACAACAACGCAAAAGACAAGTCTTGCATCAGCTAATGGAAAGATAAGATGATATTAATAAAGAAATAAAGTCTTATATTCAAGAAATGTTTGATGCTGCTTTTTTTAGGTTTGAGGAAAAACTTGATAGAAAGATTGTTGAGCGGATGGAAAAATTAGAGATATAGTTCTTCGATTTTAGGAATTCCATCTCATAAATTTCCAAAACTATAGAGACAGCCACAACATCAAAACCTTTCAACACTAATTATTTCTAGTCAAAAATTGAGATACGTAAATAACAAAACTTTTTCTATACTACTCTATTATTTTCATAATTTATAGTTTTGGGCTTATGTTAAAAAAGAAATTATGTTTTTAGCTTTTTATTATTTTAATTTTTTTTGTTTAAGAATATATTTGGGATAAGTAACTAGGAGGTTGAATGCTAAAAATCTTGTTACGTTTTATTATTGATTTTTAAGAAACTCTTTTTCTATGATTTATGATTTCATTCTTCTATTACTGCTCTTTTAATGTTGTACTATTTTTTCTTATGTTAGCTTTATTATATAATGGATTGTTATGTCATAATATAACAGGTAGAAAGCACACATAAAAATTTTCGTAATATTTGTAATGTGAGTAATTTTCAAGACAATGGTTTCGAGTCCACCCAAGCATGTGAAGAATAAAAAGAAACAAATCATTTCTCAAACCAGTTAAGAAAAATCGAAGACTAGTTAAAACTCTATTGACATCAAGACAGAAGGTCCTGACAAAGGTTTCACTCATATGCAAGAGTGGTCTAATAAGCATGAGTATGTAATTTATTTTTTAACTATGTTTCAAGTGGTTTAATAAATTATTAGTGCTATAATTCTCATATTTTATAATATCTTATGTTTTAGAATAATGAAGTTTGGTCCTAGTGTTATTGATGTTTGATTATTGTCATGGATCTTAGGTCCAAGCAAATGATTCAAAAATGAGGTGAGTAAACTAATGTCTCTTTAAATTTCCAATTCATATCATATTTTATTTTACAAAATATGTATTGTTATTAGGATATGGATGTTGTGATGTACTTATTTCATGACAATACATATTTAGGTCGATGGAAATCAAATTGTACTGCTTTCATGAATTGTTTGTTGGTGTACAGCTTAAAAGTAAAATATCAGAGATTCATAAAAGTTCGTCAAAAATATAAATGGGATCGTTTTATTATAGCGTACGACATTGGGGAGCGTCCCTCTCATAGAAAGACATGATTTTATTGATAATTGTCACTGGATTTTATTGTGCATCGACCTTATTCAGAAAACAATCAAAGTATTTGATTGCAATCCAAACTAGAAGGAGATTGAAAAACATGTTGAGCCATTCAAATTAAGTATTCCTTGTATCCTAAAAATAGTTTTACCACTCGCAATTGGAAAAGATCTGAAATTGTCGTCATTTTTTGTTATAGATACACCGATGCGAAAGGGCTTAATAAATCAAAATGTTATTATGGATCATATGCAATCAAATTTATTGTTTGTCACTTATGTGGCCTAGACATTAGTTTGCTGGATGATGATAATATTGAAGAAGCAAGGATGAAGTATGTGGAACCTTATAAACCCTCGGCACGTATTTTCCAATTGCAAGCATTGTATTTGCAACGTATACTCCAAAAATTTTTGCAGGATCTTGTAAATTTGTAGTCAAAATTATATTTTGTGGCACATATTTCCAAGTAACCTTCATGTCATCCTTGCTTTTGAAATGTTGACGCATCTTTATATCCTCTACCACCCTCGAATAAATCTTATTGTTATCAATGAAATTTACAGAGATAAAATTATCTCAACTAATTTCAAATTTCGCACACCCTTCAAACATTTTAGGTAGACTACCAGCATCATCACTTACATTATGATTTCAATTTGCTTCACCATCATTTGAATAATGTGGCTCCTCATTCAAATTTATCCCAAACTTACTTCTTTGATCCTCAGTAGTAGATTTAAATGCGACACGCACCTTTATCATAGTCTTCTCTTTTCTTAAGTACGTAAACAATTTTTTTTACTTTCCATTCATTTGAGACAATAATTAAGGGAGATTCATGGTTGCCAATCAGATTAGTAGGTAGAAAAACTGATTTCCACATCAATTATACTCTGCTCCACGTCGTAGTCTTCTGATATCATCTTTTTCAATTCTTCAATTTTGGTGTTCGAGTCTAGTGTAAGTAATCTACCACATTTATATTTATCAACTATAAATTTCCATTCATTTTTGTGTAACAATTTCCGTACACCACAAACTATGTAGGTTTGTACCGAATTCATCTGTGATATTTAAGAATTTAGAAATTTAGATGTCAAATACAATTGGAGATGAATCCTAAACGCTTTCATAAGAAAGAAATTACATTCTACCTAATATACAATACATTTTTTACTTGATCTAGAATTTGTCTTCAACCTAATCTAGAATACATTTTCAACTTTATCTAGAACGCCTCTTATACATATCTAGAGTACATCATAGATGTCAAATATATTTGAAGATGAATCCTAAATGTTTTCATAAGAAAGAGATTACGTCTTCTATCTAATCTAGAATTTGTCTTGTACCTAATCTAGAACTCGTCTTCTACCTAATCTAGAACTTGTCTTCTACATAATCTAGAATTCGTCTTTTATCTAATCTAGAATTCATCTTATACCTAATCTAGAATATGTTTTCTACCTAATCTAGATATGTTTTATACTTAATATACAATATGTTTCTAACTTAACTCACAATGCGTCTTATACCTAATCTAGAGTGCATCGTAGATGTCTAATACATTTGAAGATGAATCCTAAATGTTTTCATAAGAAAGAGATTACGTCTTTTATTTAATCTAGAATTATTCTTATACCTAATCTAGAATTTGTCTTCTACCTAATCTAGAACTCGTCTTCTACCTAATCTAGAACTTGTCTTCTACCTAATCTAGAATTCGTCTTTTACCTAATTTAGAATACAATTTCTACCTAATCTAGAATATGTTTTATACTTAATATAGAACATGTTTTCAACTTAATCTAGAATGCGTCTTATACCTAATCTAGAGTGCATCGTAGATGTCAAATACATTTGAAGATGAATCCTAAAATTAATTCATAAGAAAGAGAATTCATCTTCTACCTAATCTAGAAGAATTCGTCTTCTACCTAATCTAGAACTCGTCTTCTACCTAATCTAGAACTCATCTTCTACCTAATCTAGAATTCGTCTTTTACCTAATCTTGAATACGTATTCTACCTAATCTAGAATTTGTCTTCTACCTAGTGTAGAATTCGTCTTTAACCTAATTTAGAATATATCTTCTAGCTAATCTATAATACATTTTCAACCTAATCTATAGTACGTTTTATACCTAATCTAAAATCAGTCTTATACCTAATCTACACTACGTTTTCTACCTAATCTAAAATATGTTTTATATGTTGTTGAATTCTACATTATGTAACCTAGAATTTGTCTTTTACGTAGAGTTATACTAAAATATGTATTCTGGATTAAGTAATTTAGAAAATATTCCTATGTAATTCAGTAAATATTTTTGTTAAATTAAAAACTTTATACTTGGTAAAATTTCTTAATATTTTATTATATTTTCGTAAATACTTTATAGTAGTTCTTTACACAAAATAAGCATAGATGTATAACCACATGACAACCTGACCTTATTGCCAAAATAATGATTTGTGTGAAACATTTGCGACCAAAATCATTAATGATGCAAATCGTGTTATTTCTTTTGGACTAATGATAGTTTGTTAAGTGTTACTTTGTTTTATTTTCTCTAATGTCACAATCTATGCAACATAATACATAAGATATTAAACCAACATATCCAAATCCAGTTTGTACTATTAACAATAAATTAACAATAGCTTTTTAGTTGTTAAAGTTTTAAAACAATAAAAAAGGTTTCAAGATTAGAATGAACCTGTTATAGTTTGTGATTTAGATAATAGTGGATCAAAGGGAACAAATTATGTGCGTTTTCAGTTTTGGGAATGATCGAGAAACTATAAAATATTACAAAACTTTAAGGGTCGATGGTGTGGATCCATCCCATAGTTTGGATATAACAATTAGTCCACCTACACTTTCATTTTCGTTCTAATTGCACACAAAATAATATGTTTAAAATCTAATTGCACCTAGACTTATCCAATAACAATCTAATTCAACATAAAGTATTAGAAAGTCGAGCTAATTTTACAATTTCGTGGTTAATAACGGTTTAGTGTTACCACTAAAAATGGTTTTGGTCTTAACCGAGCTATTACCCGAATGTAAACCCAATTGTGATCCGATTTGAACTAAATTAAGATCCGATAGATAGAGATGATGCAATTTTTATTGGTTTGATATTCTCTTCAACCTCTCTACTCTCTGTTCTTTAACGAAATTTCAAAAGAAAAATATATTTGATGTTTATTCAAAGACCCAATGGGAACTCGAGCTCATTTTCTTCCTCTAAGAAGCACAAAACTATTTCTCGAAACAGAGATCTCTTAAGATCTCTCGAATAACCAATTCATTACTTTTGTAAAATAAAAAAAATCAACTAAAATCATACCAAATATTTTAAGAATTTCTTAAGATCTCTCCAAATCTGTCAAAATATAAATCTTATCAAATCCCTTCCAATTTCATTTTCAGTACACCCTCCTAAAAATCACTCAAATCTTTCAAAATCTAAATCCTATCAAATCTACTAGAATTCCTATTCTAGTACACCTCCCCCCTAAATCTCACACTATTATTCAAAAAATCATCTTTTCCGTGCTTTTCAAGTTTACGTTAATTAAAACCAAAAAGATTACTGTTGAAAATCACTTAAAAGGTCTATTTCTAGATAACCTAGTTTTAAAAACTTTAAGTTATTTTGTCCTTTTTTTCAAATTTGCGCTATTATCTTATTCTTTTATTATATATTCAGGTTACTAAATTATTAGTTACGATTTAGTAGTAATTATTAATATATCTTTTCTATGAATGTCTAATATATAAAATTTAACTATTTTTTGTCGAAAATAATTTTTTTTTTGCGCCTGAATTTTTTTGTAAGTGTTGGATTAGTTGTTTTATATTTTATCTTATATATTAAAGTGGAAAATACTTTCATTTTGACCGTATTATAAGTTTTAGAATAAAATTAACATATGGTTTACAACAATCCTTAAAAATAGGCATAAGGTAAGTTTTGTTACATTTATATATAAAAATTTAAAACTAATAAATATTTAAAAAAAACAAAAAAAACATTAGTATAAATATATCGGTTATAAATTCGGTTCTTGATTTGGTTTAGGTTCGGGTTTAGACTCGGTTTTCTTGGTACATAGATTTAATATCCATTTATGGTATTTATTGGGTTCGGTTTTTCTAATTAGGTATTTTGGTTCTTTTGATTTAAGACTTACTCAGATATATTTATTTTTTGGATATGGTTTTGTTCAGTATAGATCAAGTTCGGATTTAGAAGTATTTTTATATAAAATTTTAAAATTAAAAACAAAAATAATAAAAACTCTAGAAAGCTAAAATTTGGTTCTTGATTTGGCTTTGGTTCGGGTTCGGGCTTAGCTTTTTGGATATATAGATTTAAGACTTATGTGAGTATTTTGTCGGATGGTTCCTCTAATACAGATCAATTTTGGTTCGGGTTACAGTCATTGAATCAACATCTTAAAAACAATATTCCAAAATATCAGCATGGGTCTAACAACCTAAATGAATAAAGTTTAAAAAACAATCAAATCCCGCGTTATCCTAGTTAAGTGATATAGCTTGAAAGCGTATGTTAGTAGAAATAAGCGGTTGTAACAAATGTAGTTTATAGAGAGTGGTTAGTGTGATTAATCTGGGAGTTCTTTTTCTCTCTAAGACTCGCGATACCTTCACAATTTATCGCTGGTAACATCACAATCGGTCTAAAACTTGGTTGTCGGTGCTATGGTTGTCGGTGGCTCTTACAGCACCGACAACCCTTTGTCTTCTCGCCTTCATGGCGCCTTTGATCTAGAATTCTTTGTTTCGGTTTAACCATTTTGAAGTGAGAAGTAGGCTCATGTCTAAGCTTTGCTGCCAATGATATCATTGTTGGAGCTTGTTGTGGTTGTTGTGCCTCTCCAACGGTCGATGGTGGTGTGGATCTTCTTTTTTTATACTGGTGGTGTGCTCCTTTGAGTCTTGGATCTCATTGGATCCCATGCTCTTGTGTTTGGTTTTGTGGGTCTGGGCTATGATGGCTCTCGAAAGTCTCCAGGCTGGTGCTTGTCTCTGATGTGGTAATTTTTGCAGCGAGCCTCTTTCATTTTAATTAGTTTTTGTTTGGTTACAGTTATTTAGGTTTTCTCTGTAAACTTTAGATTATGTGTGATGCTTGGTTTCCCTTCTACCTTATTTAATCTTGGTTAGGGTAGGATGGAGCTTAGGTTGTAGGATACCATTTCCCTATGTTCTCGGCTATATCTATTACTGATCTCGTTGGATTGAGTGTTGATGCTTATGGTTCTCCGATCTGGAGTTTGGTCTTGTACCTAGCTTAGGTGGTCTATATCGGCTTTGGCAATATCAAGTGTGAGACTCTTTTTCTCCAGAGAAAGCCATTCTAAGTGACTCAAGTCATTATCTTTGGTAGGAGTCTCGTTGTCGGAATGTCATTC
The DNA here is from genome assembly GCA_900406435.1 of Lepidium aucheri. NCBI lineage: Eukaryota > Viridiplantae > Streptophyta > Magnoliopsida > Brassicales > Brassicaceae > Lepidium > Lepidium aucheri. Next base: position 35,743 of record OVBA01000751.1, on the reverse strand, counting down.
GGGAACTCTTTAGTTGATATTCATGTCATGATCATTCTGGTTTGGTTTTATCAATAGGATAGCTTCAAATCATCCTCTTTGTATTATAGGATTGATTGTATATGTTGTTCTCTTTGTTGTCCATTGTTGGTCTCCTATCTTTATAATTTCCAATCCTCATATATTTCATGTTTAGATGAAAAAAAATAGTGGTTAGTGAAAGAGACTTTAAAACAATTTGAATACTGGATAGTGATATTACAACGGTTGAATAGTATAAAAATATAAAAACTAATATGAAAACTTTTGATTTAAATTATTAATTTAAAAATTATTTAATAACATATACTTCAACATTCTTATATAAAAATAAATGTATAGATCAAAATTATTACTTTCATAATGATATTTGCATACTTGTAAATGACTATTCTTATTTGTGATTCTTTGTGGTTAATTCCAGAGAGAGTTAGAGGCGAAAGGGATCGAGAGAAGTGACTTTTAGTACTCCTTCATGTAATCAGCTCAAGTTAAAGCAATGTCATTGATGGTGATATTAAATTCTGGAACTAAGCTCTTGTGAGATGTAGAGTTCAACATCTGAACCCGAACTCGTTAAATCTCTCGTGTTCTTTACTTTTCAAGTTCTTTAGTTTCTTAAGTCTTTAATCGAAAGAAAACTAGGCTTTCGTTTCACAATTTGCTATCACAGCTCAACCCTAGAAGAAGAAGAAGTTCATCAGCATAATTCATTATCTCAAGATCTCAACATTGTCAAATCGGTGACCTCAGATCTCAAGAATAAATTCGTCAAAATCAAAGACCATGATCGCAATCTTTGACACAATAAAAGATTACAGATTATGGAAGAAGAGGACGATTACTAGTCTAACAATACAAGGATTAAAGAGTGTTCTCAAACTGTATACTCCAAGAGAGCTAGCAAAAGAAGATTAGTATAAACCTGAAGAGAAAAGAAAGCAGATAGAAGAAGAAGAAGAATAATAGCACATGGATCCTCATTAACAAACCAAAAGATCATAAGTCAATAGGATATAAGTGGATATTCAAAAGAATGCTATGAATCATTGAAATTGAAAAGCCGAGGTTCAAAGCTAGACTAGTCGGAAAAGGCTACTCACAAGAAAAGGAGTAGACTTTCAAGAGATCTTTGCGCATGTGGTAAAATATGTAACTATAAGATTCATTCTTTCAGTTGTCACTAACTCTAACTATGAGTTCCGGCAATTAGATGTCAAGACAGTTTTCCTCCATGGTCATCTAGAATAGGAAATCATAATGGATCAACTAGAAGGGTGTGCGGAGAAAAAGAATCTGGAAAAGTTATGTCTCCTTAAGAAATCTTTTTATGGCTTAAAATAGTCTCCTAGATAGTGGAATAAGAGGTTCAATGAGTTCATGATCAAAATTGGTTATGTTAGAAGTGAATATGATTATTGTGTTTATTTTAAGAACCTAGGACATAACATATATATTTACTTGCTCTTATATGTCGATGATATCTTGATTGCTTCAAGTGATAAAGTAAAAATCCATAAATTGAAATTTTTGCTTGGCTCTGAGTTTGATATGAAAGATCTGAGAGATACTAGAAAAGTTTTTGGAATGGAAAGTTTTCAGGATAGATATGTAGGTATTCTTAAGATGCCTCAAGAAAGCTACCTAAAGAAAGTTCTAAACATATTCAATATGAATCAAGCCAAGTCTGTAGCTCCTCTGATGGGTGCTCATTTCAAAATGAAGTAAACAACATACCAAGAGATCAAAGCTCAAAGTGACATCATGAGGAATATTCCTTATCAAAATGTAGTTAGCAGTATCATGTATGCAATGATAGGGCAAAGCCTAATCATGCATATTGTAGGACCCATTAGCAGATTCATAAGCAAACCATCAAAAGATCACTAGCAGGCAGTAAAATGAGTTCTAAGATACATCAAAGGCTCAACAGAGATTGGTTTGTGCTTCAAAAAAAGTAAAGATTTTGTCACCAAAGGATGTTGTGAATTTAACTTTGTTGCAAATCGAGAAAATGGGAAATCAATCTTTGACATGGTATTCATGGCGGGAGAAAATGCAATAAGTTGGAAGTCAAATGTACAAAATATTGTGGCTCTATAAACAATATCAGCTGAATACATATTACTCACAGAAGCAGTAAGAAAGGCAGTATGGCTATAGGGCGTTGCTGAGGAATTAGAATTTCTACAAGGAGCATTCAAAATCAACTGTAATTCTCAAAGCACTATAGACTTATCCAAGAATGGTGTACATCATGAGCGAACCAAACATGTGGCAATGAAGTTTCATCAATTCAAAAGTCTTATAACTAAAGTAATTGTTCAAATGAAGATTCCAACAGCTTATAATCTGGTTGATATATTCACAAAGGTTCTACCAGTTTACAAAGTCAATGAAACTCTTTGGATGCTTCATGTCACCAAGAACTGAAGGTGAAGATAAAAAGGGTGCTCGATGAAGAGTACGAGATCCACCAAGCTAAGTTATAGTCCTCACTAAGATGGAGAATTATAGTCAAAATCATAAGCAGAATATTCTAAGTGTGGGAAAGACTCTATGTCGGGCAGAGTCTCTTCGAGTCTGAATTTAAGAAGTATCGGTCAAGAGCTTCGGTTAAGAGGAATCAAGTACATTGGATTTCGATTATTCAAGTCTGCATAAGGGATTCAAGTGATGAATCTGGTTTGGCTGCAGCATCCATTTACCTATCAACACGTCATCGATCCTACTCTGCATAAGCAAGGACGAGTAGAAAGTATCAAGTAGAATTTTTTTCATCCTCAGTCTTTTTGAGCTAGTTTTGGGTCCTTAGGATCTATAATCTTTATGTTGCAGTGTTCTTTTCTCTTTAACTGATTAGATCGAGTTGAGAGTTCGGTAAATTAGGTTTGGTGAATGATTCTTTGTGGTTAATTCCAGAAAGAGTTAGAGGCGAGAGAGATTAAGAGAAATGAACTTTGGAAATTTTTCATAGCTCAAGTTTAACTTTTGTAATCAGCCCAACTAGAGCAATGGTGTTGATGGTGATAGTAAATTCTAGAGCTAAGCTCCGACGAGGTATAGAATTCAACATATGAACTCAAGTTCATTAAATCTCTCTTATTCTTTACTTTTCAAGTTTTTTGGTTTCTTAAGTCTTTAATCCGAAGAAAATTAGGATTTAGGTTTCACCTTTGGTTTCTTGTTGCTGGCCGAACGGTGGAAGATTCCAATCGCATATTTTCTGTTGGAAAACTACTCTCTTATCTTTAGTTTTATAGTGATTTAGCATGATTGATTATGTTCTCTATGCTCTTATATATTTATTTTTCATCTTGATAGTTGATGGCACTAGAGAGTTACATGATTGCTGATCTTCGTTGGTCAATATAAGATTGGTCCAACTAGAATTTTATTATCCAACTTATGACATATTCAGCTTGAGATAAAATTGATAGTAGTTATCATTATCAACAGGACTAGTATGTGACACAAACAATCTAAACCAAGGATTATGATCTAAATATAAAATCGTATATAAAAAAATTCCATCTATTCACGAAATTCTGAGAGAGCTGGGTCTGATTTGTGATATCATTTAGAAAAAAATATGAGCGGTTAAAATGAAAAATTTATTTGTAAAGCGGTTAAACAGTATAATGATATGAATTTAGTATTCAACATTTGATTTAAATAATTATTCTAAAAATAATGAAATAACATATACTTTAAACATTTTAATATAAAAATAAATATAGAATAATATTAAGATTATTATTATTAAAATAACATTTAAATACTACCAAATGACTATTTTTATAAATATACACAAATAATTCTTATTCTTAAACTATAATCCAAATCATATATTATTCCTTAAACCATAATTACACATAAAATACAAAAATAAACAATCATTTGTATTTACAAACGACGGTCATTTAGTTTCACTTGAAAATACCTTTTCAAATAACCCAAAGTCCAAACGACCGTTTTGGTAACAAAATAATCATTATTTGCAAGCTATCATCTTTGTGTATCCAATCAAAACCTCTGAATCAGCAATCTTTTACTGGTTATCTATTGGATATTTAACTTGGTAAAACATTTAGCATTTTCGATAACTGGGTCTGCATTAAATAGTGGTCATAAAGTATTTTCAAAACCGTGTAAATGATGGATTGGTAAGTGACATTGGAATAAACTATATATATGGAGGTGACCAATTCATTGTATTGATGATTAATGAGGCCATGTTGGTTCGTATTGGCTGTTAAATGTCACTGTCAATTAATTGTAACTCAATGATCATATTCGATTGACCAGGTCTCGTTTGGAACAATGAGAAAGGTGGAGCCGAATCCAACCGAAAATAAGCTTGGGTTCAAATTTTCACATACCAAAGAAACATGTTTTCTATATCTAATGCCATTAGACGGACGATATTTGTCTAAAATCCGATAAGAACAATTCTTTCAAGCCTATTCCAGACAGATTATTTTGTGGAACATTAGGTGATTGTATGTAATGTGGATCCTACCAAATATGTCTTTGTGTCTTGGGTATGCAAATACATATGCTTTTAATAAACTTATCATCTGTATGTGTATCACTTTTGAAAAGTTGTTACAGATTTAGATATTCTTTGGTGTTTTTAAACTTAAAAAATCACATTTTTATACAAAATATTAAAGTCTAATTTCAGGGAACCTAAGTGTTACAATATTTTTTTCGTCGTAAAATAGTTTTTATAGTATAACTTAAGAGGAAAAAAGCAAAAATGCCTAAATCCGTAAGCAATGTTGTGAAAATTTAAAAATATGTGTTTCTAAGTAACTCATTCAAATAATAAACTAGAACACCACTTTTAGACTATTTTCAATAGTTGTCTTTATTTTTTTTCTTCAAAAAAATGAAGTTCTCCAAAAATAGAGGAGTGATTTGTTCCAATAATTTACTTCATTTATTACTTCAAATAAATATTTAGTAATATTTGTTACTTCATTTGTTACTTAATTTATTACTGATTTCTAAATTATCTTTCTTTTTTTTGTGAACGGCAATATTAATATGGGGGCACAATGGCCGGTTCATTAGCCAAATTTCTACATAAATCTCGTAGGTGGTGAGACTCGATCCCTGGTGGTGCATGTGCGTCTGCATATAGTGGACTTACCACCAGTCACTAAACTAAAGGCCACTTGCTCTAAATTATCTTTCTACTTTTAAAATATATATATATATATAACTTACATATATTAATTTTAAGTAAATAAGCAATAACAACTTTAATAAAATCATAAAATTACATTTTATATTACATAAATAGAAAAACAAATGGCAAATATATAATGTACTCCTGATAATTATGTATTTTTAATTTATATTTTGCTAATTATGTAAACAAAATGTTCTTATATTTTCTTAGTTAGAAATTCAAAAAATTCAAGAAAATTACTGGTTCCAACAATGTTTCAGTTTTTTTATCATACGCTAAAATTTTAGTTAGATATAAAATAATAAAACAATAAAAATTAAAGGGATTATTTTGTAAATAAAAATTCTTATTCAGAAAATAAAAGAAGAAATGAAAATCCTTCAAATGTGAAGAAAAATATATAAGTCTTTAAATTTGAAGAGAGATTTGAAACATCATACAAAAATTCTTTGAAAAGAAATTTGAAATAGAAATACTCTTAAAAGACTAAATTGAAGTCATTGTAAAATAAACAAACAATAAAAAATGCTTTATTTTCTTTCTTTTTTTCAGAGATGCAATGCTTAGTGTAGTTTTAATCGGTCAATATTGGATGAAAGTCAAACTCGGAATGCCAAGATCAGCGAGTAGAATGATTAAATCATATAATATAATAATATACTACTTAAATACTATATAAGGCAAGTGGTGGACTATGGACTGTATTTAAAAGTTTGCATATTGAAACACAAAAGACCTCAAAACACGATCTAGGAGAAGCCAAAAGAACCAAAGAGAGAATGGAGAAGCAAATGGAGGTAGCTCACATGGAACGAGGCATTGGAACACAAGACCGATCACCGGAAAAGGAGAAGGAAAAATCACATAAGCATAGAGGAATATTCCATCTTCATCATCACTCAAAAGATGAGAAAGAGGAAGAGGAAAAGAAGAAAAAAGGATCAAAGAGAGAGAAGATAGCTAAAGCAATGGTTGGTCTAGGGGCCAAGATTGCGCATCCGCGCCATGGAGGGAAATCCAATGAAGAAGGAGGAGCTGAGGAGGAAGAAGGCGAATGCGAAGAAGAGGAAGAAGAAGAAGAAGGCGATGAAGAAGAGGGAGGGAAATTTAGTGCTTTCATTTCAATGATTGCTGAAGCCTTTGAAGAATAAAAGTTTTTAAATTTGTGATTAATTTGTTTTATTTTGTTTGTTAATCAAATTTAGCATTTGTAATGTTTCTCTTCTTTTTCAAACTTTCAAATTTGGATGTTGTATTATAAAACTGTAAATGGTTATATATAGAATGATCTTTGATATGTATTTGTAAAAGTTTTTTTTTATGTGAATTAAAATATATACATATATATAACTGCATAATTGCAAAACTAATACATAAGATCGAAAGTCAAACTTTCATTTTCATTTTTATTATATTTTGTCATTTGCGTGTGACTAGTTATTTAGTTATTGTAGAATACATGTGCTATTTGTTTATATTTCTAATTTTGCATGTACTTTTTACATCTTTTTCCTTCTTCTTTTTTCATTTTCTTTCTTTCTAATATATATCTTTTTCCAATAAAAATTGTAATAGGTTTTGACATTGAAAAAAAGGTAAAAGTAATATAAAAAAAAATTGAATGTACTCGATATAAAATCAACTAAGATAAATTTAGGCTTTTAAAAGTAATTGAGTAATTGGAAGAATTTTGAAGAATTGAGGCTATGACCCTAACTGATGTTTGAGTAATTATGTGGAATTAATTCCACATGATTTTTTTTCCACATTTACTAGTTGCACAATATGTAGAATAGAATCTGTCAACTTCTCCTGACAAATTTCACATTCGACAGAATTCGGCTGTTACCATTTGATTTTAAGTAATTTTTCAATATTCCGTATAAAAAGTAAAAAAAATTATGTCAGATTCTGCAGTTACCATTTACACCCATTAACTATAACCAAAAAAGATAATCTACATTTATCTATTTATTCATCAGTATTCAATACCAACTCTGTACTTAAACTTTGACAATAATGCCACAATTACCTTACTATAAACTTAATATCAATTTGGATTTAGACGTTGATTGTAAACTACAATAATTAAGTTAAATCTTTGTTTGCCCTTTCTTTATCTGAAGTATTAGAAAGTGAGAGTAAAAATAACTACGCTAGTTTTAAAAAAAATGAAATACAAAAAATGTACACATCAAAAATATTTTATTCATAAATAAATTATAAAGAGTGTAAATTATCGGCTAAAATGCCATGTGTTTATGTTCATATTGTATTTCAGTTGGAAAAGAATAGTGACCAAATTGTTGTGCATTTACAATTATTAAATTTTGGATGTATATCAATATCCAAGTAGGTCATTATCATTAATTATTATCCTAGCTTTAACAAAGGATTCATTTCCTTTAGGAAGAAAAATGGTACGATGTCATTGTCATATGCAGAGTAATGTCATTTATAGTTTTACTCCTAGCTTGACTTGTTTAGGCCTCTTGTAGTCATGAAATTGGGCATAAGTGAATTGGCCCAATTATTCTTTCTAAATCAGAGATTCGATCAACAAGAGCTCCGGTTAAATTCGGTTTCCTCTAATAAACCCGGTTTAAAATGGTTTCCTCCGGAACATTGGCTATGTTAAAGCAAAAGAGTGGACTTAGGTTTCTTGAGAAATAACATACTAATACGATTAAGACACAACCTGGAGCCAGCAGATTTACATGGTACACTACACCACGAAAGAGTTTACTCTCGAGAGAACAAACATAAAGAGAGATAAATAGAACAAAACTAAACAGTAAATAAGAGTTGCTTTGCTTCTTCAACAAGCAACTAAACCAAAACACACTAACTTCAAAGACTCCTCTACTATTACTACTACTTTCTTCTTCTGCTGCTGCTTCATTTTCCTTGCGCCACACTCTTTTAATTCCCATCATCTGATGATTTCAAGTAAAGAGTTTCTCCACCATCCCCTGAGCTTCCTCCTCTGCCTTCTCCTCCTCCACCACTTCCCATTTCTGGCTTCCCACGGCCGAATTCATGAAACCCACCAGCCTCTCCCTGAAGGATATGGAGACCACTGCTTCCTCCTCCTCCGCTGCTTGAGCTCATCCCTAGCTGGCTATGGTGCAATTGCTGATGCTGAAGCGTTGCATAAGGCTGTTGCTGTTGTTGCTGCTGAGCATACAACATTGAAGATCGAGCAGCCATTAGAGATTGCTGAGTCATCTGCTGCTGTTGAGTCGCTTGTTGCTGCTGCAAATAGTGTGACCCTCCTTCTCCTTGAATCAACCCACCACCAGCAGATCCATACTGCCATATAACCCAAATGAGTTTCAACTTCATACAACAAATTTGAAAATGACCTCACTTTAACTGTTTACCTGGCTATGAACATTAGGAGGTTGAGGCTGAGAATCTGCAATTGCAGCTAAGTACATTAGGTTGCGTTGAAGCCTTGCCTGATTCCTGTAACATTAGGTTCACCATTGTTATTATCATTTCCTAGTACTCAAGCTCTAAAAACAAGGAGTTATGTTCCTCTTACTCGGCGCATTCACTGAGCTTTCCCGAGTTTTGAGACTCAACTATCTTCAGAATCAATGATTTGTTCTCGTCCAAGTACTACAGATTAACAATATCATCATTTTACATTAATCAGTAATGGTACAAGTTGGTCTTTATCTTTCTTGGAATAAAGACACAGAATACTCTTAAGGAGACCCCAGTACTTAGATTCCTGCTCATCAAGAGACAAAAATATTGAAACAACACAAAAGTGTATGAAAGATTTTCTTCGAAAAGATTTGAGGACCCCAAAACTGAGATTAGGACCAGATGTCTCTCGGACCACAAAGCATATCTGGTCATGTAAGCAATAAAAGTAACACTTGGACTAGAAAATACACATAGATCTAATGATAACAAATCTAATAGGACCACCATATTTAACATAAATGGGTTTGTAGTTTTTGCCATCAATGAAACTTCTGGAACCCGAAAACCAAGACAAGAAGAAACGAGATGTGTGAACAATCTTCAGTTCCCAAGGTTTGTCTGCTTTGACACATTATCTTTCATCACATGTTTCAAGAACTCAAAACAGCTTGACCCTAAGATTGGTTTCCATTGAGAGAAAATATAATAACCCTTAATTTAATGAGCTATTTTCATAAGCCTGTCCTAGCTTAGACAAGTGATTGACACACACAAGAACAAAAAGACCAAAATTATCAATCTAACAAAAGATGTAAGATGCTACACCAAGACTCATTGGACAAGAAAAAACTTGAATCAAGCACTTATAAACTGGAATCAAAACATCTATAAACCAGTTATCAGACTCAAACTACACAGATAAACTCAAACTAAACAAATTTATGTTATGAAAAAGCCATGTAAACAAGGATAAAAAGAACCCTAAGAATCAAAAATCACACCTATGAGAAATCCATCATTCAAATATGTTTGGGAGAACAAAATGAAACAAAAAAAAAGGTTATTGGGTACTTGGAAAACGGTTTTCATTCTTTTTATTTTTCTTTACTATTAATTGAATGTCACATAGAATAAAGGAAAGAGATAATATAAAAGAAGTAGAAGAAGCATGAAGAAGGAGAAGAAGAAGAAGAAAACCTGCTGGATATGATCAGAGGTGACATTGCTGGGGTAGTAACCAGCCATCATGGGCTGCATCTGCATCAGGTGCTGCTGCATTTCTTTTGCTATTTTATATAAAACCTAATAATATAACTCTTATTTATTTTTTAATTATAAAAAAAAGGGTTTTGTAGAGAGACAACCCCCACCACTCAAACCAGAGGAAAAAGAGAAGTAACAAAGTGAGAGAGAGAGAGAGAGATAATAACTTTTGTATATAAGTCTCTCTTTCTTTACTTTCTTCTGTATATAGAAAACTGTTTAACTATTGAAGATGTGTATCTGTGAGAGTGTAATCTCGCTATCTCCTCTCCACAAAAGTTGTTTTGCGTTAAAAGACTGAGAGAGACAGTGAAGTCTCTTAAATAGAGAGAGAGAGGAGAGAGAGTCTGTAATTTCTTGGGTTTTGGGGTTTGGTTTTGTTGGTTTCTTTCTGTCTCATCCTATCTCTGTCCCTGCGAAGAAGAGGAGGTCACGTGACGACTCATGCTTATTATAGAGACGTGAGACCTTTACTTACATTCATTCATTTTACTTTGAAGTTTGAACCCCTTCATTATAACCTACCTTCTTATTTTATCTACCAACTATTTACTCCTTCCTTTATAAATGCATTAAGATATCTTTCTCTTTTTTTGTTGGTCTAAAGATATCTTTCTTTTTCTTTGATTAATAAACAAATATGAGCAGGTGGCCTTTAGTCCAGTGGCATGAGTAAATCCACTAAATGGCAGGCGCACTTGCACAACCGGAGATCGATTCCCAACGCCTGCATTATACAAAAACTTGGTTAATGGGCCGGCCAGTTGTGGTCCAATATTGTTGACAAGAAAAAACAAATATAAAAATAGAAAACATAAATATGTCGAGATTAGTGGTCATTTTAAAAATCTAAAAAAAGAAAAATAAAATAAAATTTCAATTTTAGTTATAGATCGGATATTATCAATCTAATTATTATTAAAAGTAAAAAAAACATTACAGTTATATCTTAAAAATAATATCAAACCCAAAAATTAAAGTCTTATAAGATCAAATGAGTCAAAGCCACAGAAAAATTCGATATAGAGAATAAATGTATCTTACAAATAAAGAACTAGACTACTCAACTGGCAAAAATATATTACAATATACAAAATATAATTTTAATATTTCTGATGGTAATATATTTATTTATCTTTTGATAACGAATATAGTCCAGATAATATCAACTAATCTTACATATATAAAAACTGTGAAGATGTATATTTATTCCTCTTTTTTTACTTGTTTATTGTAAAATATGTTCACAAGTTTGATTATTTTGTTTGGTGACAATGACTTGTGTTATCTTGATGTTTTAGTTCTCTTCGAAGCCCCATGTCAAAGCCTCCATCTCGACACAAGATGAGAAATTGCTTTGTTCTTTTATAACTTCCTTGTGTTAGATTTTGTACGTTTTCGTGGTATATATTGCCTTATTTGTTTTCTTGCTACATTATAACTCACTTCCTCATTTAGGGTTTCCTCATTTCGTGGTATACTCTCTCTTTGAATTTAAGTGTTTTTAATGTGTTTAATATGGAAGGTATTATTTGTTAGTAACGTCTAGTGTTGTATTTATTGGAGAGATGTATGTCGCTTAAAACACATATAGTTAAGGTTTGAGCCGTTTGGCGTTGCTAGTTCGTAAAACAATGTTATCAAAGCAAACGTTACCTGACGGTTTGGTGAACTAGTTAGCTAATGGTGGCGAATTATGTGTTTACATTAATTACTTATGGTATTTATTCTTTTGATTTTGTTCCACATTCGTTATGTTTTTTATTGGTTGATGATGTTTCTGAGTCTGCGTACCCAAGACAAGTTTTATTGTAATTCATTATAAGTTCTTAATAAAATGGGAACTTGGCTCTCATCTTTTCACCGGAAAAAAGCAAACGTATACATATTTGTTTTTTGCTTTTTTTATAATCTGGAGAATCCCATACATAAATCGAGACTAATATCAAGGTTCACACAATGTCCGGTTGTACCACTTAAGTTTACAAGTAGTCAAGAATGTTTTATAGCTGAAAATATATAACTTTTTTTATAAGAGTAACCAAGTTTTCAACCAATCTATGTATTTTTGTGATTCACATTTGTTTTTTTCATTTTTTTTATCAATAACTAGATCGATAATATTTGATATATAGTTTAAATCTCCTTATATTCTACTAACTATAATGAAGAGAATTTAAACTTCTGAGGCTATAAACATTATTAGCTGGATACATCTAAATTACAAGTCATTTTTTGTAATGCATCTTTCTTAGTGCAAATTTTGTTGTTGTTGAAATTAACTAGTGCATTTTCTTACGTGGCAAATTGTGCAAGCTAATAAGTTTAGTAACAACAATTTGCGTAATAGCTTGTCCCAAAAAAACACATAGATATATAGATATCGAGAGTGGTCCAAAATTCATGTAATATATGTATGATACTTATAGTATACAAATTTTATTTTCATTAGTAACTCGACCAATAAGACGTATTATCGACCACCTAAAAAAACAATACTCATGGTTTGAAGTTTTTAATATTGATGATGTTTGACCAGAGGATTCACTAAAGTTTTGAAATACTTAAAAATTGAATATATAGTTTGGAGTTATTTGATAAGTCCCTCGCATTATTTTTTGTTCGAATTCTTGAAGTACGTTTCGATGGTCGGTAATTTAAATAGTATAAGGATTTAACAGCTAATATTATCTTTGCGTGGTTATATTAACTCCACGTTAAACCATGTAGATGTAATTAAAATATTAATTATCATATTATTCGTTGATACCAAAAACGGATCCAAGATATTCTTTCTGCATATATGAACCACGGAGGCTCTACTTTTAATGTCTACTTATTTAAATATTAGTACCATAAAACTATAGTATTATCTATTAACATTAAACTAATCTGCGGGGATAATACTAATTGTTTTCTTTTCCCCATTAGTTTTTGCCTAAGAATCAAACAATACTTAAATCAATACATGCTACTATATACTTAAATCAAGCTAAAAACACTAAGAACATAAAACTAACAATAATAAAGAAAACACTAAGAACATAAATGAACAAACAAATGTTTTGTTTGCATACTGTAATTGGAAAATTATGAAAGTCTATGGTGTTATATATCATCTGTTTATTATGGTACATTATTCAGAACAAGTTATTAAAGTAGTAGTTAAAATAGCAACGCATACATTCAACTAATTTGTTAGATAATATCTAAGTCTTTCATTTTCCGCAACTTATTTTTTTCTGACATTCAAGTTGCTGTCTACTGGAGTATAATAGACTCTTAATATATAAAACTACTGTTTGCATTATTTTTAGTGAATAATGACCATCTTAAATTTCTACAACTCGGACATATTAATAAGCTAATTTGAAGTTAATGTAGAATGTTTTTTTAAAAGGTAGAATCTTCTTCCATGAATAAAAATTTTGCAGCTTGTAATTTTTTTGCTATATCCTTTATAATAATAAAAACACATCTCTCTTATCGCATTTGATTATACAATTTTTTTGTGATTTAATCAATAACCATTGAAGATTGAAAAATTAAGAATATGACAATGATAAATTTTAATTAGGAAAATAACAACACAAATTATAATGCCATTGACATTTTAAAACGAAAATGGAGTATTTAACATGATACTGCAGTAGTTAACATGATATTAATGTAGTTAACACAATAATGATATAGTTAATAATATAATGTTAATCATACACGATAACAAATGTATAGATTAATAATATTTTGTTTAAAACACATAACAAATTGGATATATAAAAATCACATAGATAATTAGGATAAAAAACAGAGAGTTCAGATATATTTATACCGATAAATATAAATATATATGTACAACACAAATAAAAACGTGATAAAATATTTTTAGCAATAAAATACTCGTGCTACATCTAGGGGTAAAATTGTTCAAAATTTACTATAATTACCTACACAGTAAGTAACTTGTCATATGCTTAATTTTGAAATTATTAATTGTCATACAATGAAATTTCCTATTTTTCTTATGAGAGTTCAATTTTATATTTTACATGATAAAATTATATATTTCAGTTAAAAAATTGATTCTGGAATCTAATTGATTATAAATAAATAAAATAGAGAGTTAATAAATAAAGAATGAGGGAAACACTTTTGGTCAAAGTAATCAAATCCTCAGAAAAAAATTCACTTCTTTTATTTTTTCATTAGATTTCAACTTCAAAGAGTTGTGTATCTTCACATACTATTATTTGTGTTTAAAGGTATTAGACTTAGATTTATTTATTTTATTTTTTGTCAATACTACTCTTTTTAGAATAATAATTGAATCAATAATTCACACCCTAAAAATATGTTTTTTCTTCCACTTATATTAGAAAGAAATCGAATCTTGTGCCTAAAAATTTATAAAATGATCATTACCATTAAACCATTTATCTTTTACTATTGGGCATAATTATGTATGAAAGCTTATCAACCTAATTATTGGAACAAAGAAATATCATAATAATGAAACTAGTAATTACTATGAGCTGAGATATTTTTGTGGTTAGATGCATGAAATTACGAAAATTGATAAGAAACAATAATAAATGAAAAGGTGAAATCACGTTGAAGAAGAATATGTGCGTCGATCTTTTAAAGACCACTTCTGTCCAAATAATACTTGTTGTCAGTCATGCAGCTCCATGACATCATTTCCAGATTCTACTTTCCCCCACGCGCACTCTTACCTCACGCGCTTTTTTTATATTTTACATATCTCTTTCAATAATTTAATAATGATTCTGATTTGTTTCTATATTTCCTGAAAATGTGTAAGAAATAACTGAAACTGATTTCTTTTTCACAACACTTTATTCACCAAGTTGGAAAATATAATTAACTCTTGTTTATACCAAAAATGTGTTGTATCATATATAATTGATTTCTTCTGCTATATAATGCCAGAAAAATGGTTGAATAAATTTGTATTTATTGTTTAAAGTGAGCACGAAAAATAAATGAGAAAGACACATTTTACATGCAAATGAGCATAACAACATAACTCTCCGATGTGTCAAACATGTGATGTCCACGTATATCTTATGTCTTTTCTTGCATAAAATTTGGCAAGTTTGTTAATTGTCGGTTTATAAATAACTAATGAGACATGCTTAATGGCAAGTGACACTATTATTTAGGTTTCAGTTTCTAATAAATACAAGAACAACTCCACCTTTATATATGTAATTCATTTTTTATGTGTTCTAGTATTTAAATATGATGTAAATGTATTATCGTATTTAGATATGTCTCTTTATTTATATATGTCTCTTTACCAAATGTTAGATTCTACATCTGACAAGAAATATATGCAAACGTGCTCTATATTAAAAACTATTATCTCAAAATAATTCAATTGAAATATAAGAAACAAACTTTTTGCTTTCTAGGTTTTTCCATCTATTTACATAATTCACAAACTTCTGGCATGTCTTAATTTGATTGGTATATTTTTTTTATTAATAATTAAATTGAAAAGACTCAGTCTATAATTTAAATTTTGTTGTGTACGTAAGTATTTTTTTTTTCAACCTTACTCCTTCTTTTTTATTACTAATGAGATTGATAAAAACTCGATCTATAGCCAATTTTTTATCCCCTTGCATTTAGGAAAAATCGAACTCGGGTATCTGAAAAATGCTAAAGTGCCATCTACCACTAGGCCATATGTCCTCGGCAGTTACATAAGTATTTAGAATCAAATTCTCATAAAATATTATATAAATGAATACTTAGCCATATATTAATTTGACCAAAAAAATTTCGTATGATATATTATTATATAAATGAATACTTAGCCATATATTAATTTGACCAAAAAATTTCGTATGATATATTAATTAACGCTTGTTACAAGGTTGTTGGGAGTTGGCTCATGAGATTGATTCATCATATGGTGTAGGAGGCATGCACTCAGTCTTCAAATACTTATGTTTGTAATCAAACTAAAATACAAATATATTTTTTTTCTTGGATCTCATTATATACAAAAATGAAATTACATAAAAACACAACCGAAACAAATAAGATCTGAAGCTGGCGAAACATATTGAAATCCTCAAAGTCTAAAGCTCAAAAGAGAGAAACAACTGATTTAGAAGCGAAGAAAATGATAAAAAACAATCAACTAAGATAAAGACTCGATGTAGAACAACCCAATCGATGAACGAAGCCACCACCAGACCACTAGAACTCAAGTTATAGGCGGTACCTCCCATAGAGAATTGGACTACCTCACCATTAATAAACAGGGAACTGAAACGGTTTGAGGGTCTCACGAATCAAGCCAAAAGTGGCGAAATCGATGACAATACTAAAGGAACGATTGACAAACGACTGGTTCATGCCTAACAGAAATCCAAAGAGATCAGACCAGGATCGAGGTCTTAAAGTAGAGACAAGGAGAGTACCATCCTTAGACCAGAAGAAACCGAACTCAAAGAGAACCGCACCCGATCAAAAACGGCCAAGGACACAATACGAACACCTAGGGGAAGCAGTTCCAAAGAATCTAAAACCAGTTGACCTACCTAAAGCATTTCCAGCTCACATCTGACATAAACTACTTATAGAACAACGAGATAGGCAGAGAGGCAAATCAGAAAACAAAACCTCATCGTAGCTCTAACACCACCGATAAACTTCATATCCACTTTGACAGAAGTCATCGATCCCAAAGAGAAGCTACCGGAAACCAGCTTAGATAATAGTGGAAACGACACCAGTGAAAGAAACCACCGACGTACCAAGCCCCCCCAAACACAGTCACTTACACCTACACCGAGACTAGAAGATAGGAAACAAAAGCGCCAACACCGGCGAGACAAAAGGAGGGGTCGACACCAGTATTAAAAAGACCACCGACTGCCGACCCCGTCATTGAGATTCAAATCTGGTTCAAGAACAAGTTGTCTCCTCTCGAACTAAGGGGTACAAAAGAGAGAAAAAGTGATATATAAATACAATATATATATATGTATACATATATATTGTAGTTACTTGTTTTAATTGAATCTTGGTTAGCAAGTTATGCATGTATTATAGGAGCTCCGATTTGTGTTTTGTTTTTTCTTAACAAATGAAGTCCATTTACACTAATGGGGAGAATTCAAATCTCGGATATCAAATTATTAGTTGAATCATTATAACTATCAGACTAAGATAAATTTGGTATAACTTTTTACTTTTCAAATAAATAGAACAATACACTAGCTAAGATTTTAAATATAAAAGTCTGGACTGGTTAGTGTCTTCACGCTAGCTTTTGGTTTTAGTTTCTTCTAAAAACTAAAAATGAGTCAATCAAATTTTTGTAAAAGTAGTTTTTAAAAAAAATAGGAATAGTTTCTAAGAGTTTTTAATAATTTTAAACAAAACCTAAAAACCAAATTTTAGAGGGTTCAAATTTTTAATTTCCATCAGCTTACTCTCTTTTCGACATTGAATATCGCTAAAAGTTTCTTTATTCTATTGCCTTAGAGTATCTTCCAATTGTTTAAGAGATACCAGAGTACTCACCGAATTATTCTAAGATGTTTTTAGAAGCTCCTTAATACCATCATGCTTCCTACATGCTGCTTCGAAACAAAATCGACGACGCCATGGGTTACAGTCAACTGGCAAACAAAGTTGAATGTAAAGGGGCGCATGGTCTGAAGACATAAACGGTAAATGATACATGTGTGCCTCTTGTTAATGTAGTCGAGCTTGACCGCAACATAACACTCTATCAAGTCTCTTTGCCACAAAGCTTCTTTTCGTTCTACCTATTCGCCAAGTGAACATATTCTCGGTGAAACCCATATCGATCAGGGAGAGATTATCAATATAATTTCTCAAGAGAGTCTTGTGATAGAGAACTATTTCTGCCTGATCTTTCATCAATGAGTAAAATCAAGTTAAAATTTCCTCCCACTATAACTGGCTCTCTAAAGTCACGAATACAAAGCTCAATAGATTCCACAAACCCTGCTTCCCGGTCGCAGACGCTGCTACATACACTACAACAACATTGAGAACTGGCAGGCCCAAATATTTTCCTAAATCTTTTGTTGCCTTAATACCACTTTAATTACTGATCAAATTCTTCATGTCCCTTGAGACATTCTTCGAAAAATTATATTCTCGACTTCTCAAGACTAAGTTTATGCCTAGAGATGCCACAAAACTTTTCTAGCACCTACCTAATCACCTGAATTTGAGTAAAATAAGCCTCCGGAAATAGAATGATATCATTGGAAAAAATACATGTGAAAGTTGAGGACCTTGTCAAAATAATCTTATCAGTTTCCACTTTCTTCACTCACCAAAATCTCGATTAAATGACATAACTTTACCATACATAACACATATAAGTATGGGGAGAGGGGATCTCCCTATCTCAATCTGCGAGCATGTGTAAATGGGTCAATCTTCTCACCATTGCAAAGTAAGCACATCAACATATTCATAACACATTGCATGATCCATTCAACCCATATGGCCAGTAAATTAGCAGCATGTAAGGTGTCCTTCAAAAAATCTCAACTAACACGATCATACTCTTTCTCGAGATCAAGCTTCTAGTGCATCCAACCTTTTTGCCCTTGCTTTTTTGTTCATTGAGTGAACCGCCTCTTACACCACCATAATGTTGTCTACACTAAGATGACCCAAGATAAAGCTAGCTTGAGCCAGCCCTACTAGCTGTGGTATTAGCCACTTCAGCCATAACACCAAAGTTTTAATAATTGTCTTGAATAAGATATTACATAAACTAGTTGGTCTAAACTACGTAATACATTCTGGTTTTGCAATATTTGGCAGAAAAAAACCAAGAACTCATTCGCACACGAAGGTAACACGCCTGTTTCCAAGAAATCCATAATGAATTTGATTATCGACGCACTGCCAACTTCCCAACAGCCTTAATAAAATGAACGTTGATATCCATCCAGACTTGGAGCTTTATATTTTCCCATAATTCACAAAGAATATTTCACTTCATTGCTTGAGAAAGGGTGTAGAAGCATATCTTTTTCCTCATCCGATCTCAAAGCCTTCCCTCAGCAGAAAATTACTTTTTTGCCTTACATCTTCAAGAGAGTAAAGCTTTTCATAATACTGAATAGCCATCCTTTCTAATTCCTTACCATTCATATTTTATGTACCAGACTCAATTTTAAAAACCCTCAATTCTATTCCTCCGCTTTTGCACAATTGTAGAAGTGTGAAAAAATAGAGTATTTTGGTCACCAAATTGAATCCATTGTTCTAATACTAAAGCATCTCCTCTTGCTCAAAAATTGCATCAAACTCTTTAAGTAATTTCTATTCCTCAAACAGTAACTTATCAGTTTGATGATCCTCAATATTATCTTGAACTAATTTAATTTCCATCAACTTACTTTCTTTCCAACGCTGAACATCTCCAAAAATTTCTTTATTCCATTTTCTTTGAGTATCTTTCAATCATTTAAAATCCATCGGAGTACTCAGCAAATTATTCCAAGACACTTTTAGAAGCTCCTTAAAAGCATCATGCTTCATCCATACAGCTTCGAAACGAAACAGATGACCTTGTGGTTACACTTACCTGGCGGACAAAGTTTAATGTAAAGGGGCACGTGGTCTGAAGCGATAACGGTAAATGAGACACGCGTGCTTCTTTCCAATGTAGCCGAGCTTGATCGCAACACAACATCTTTGTCAAGTCTCTTTGCCACAAAGCTTTTTTCTGTCATCCCCCTATAACTAACTCTATAAAGTCATCAATATAAAGCTCCAACTGATTCCACAGACCCTGCCTCCTGGTCGCTGACAGTACTGTATACACTACAACAAGATTGAAAGACTTTAATCTTGTGTCAATACGAGCCGCCACAAACTGCTCAGTAGATTTGATGATTGAAATTTTATCAACTATCGACCTCCACAAAATCCAAATCCCAAATGCCCCAACTTTGACCACGTGCATCCACACGAAACAATTATCATTCCAAACTCTAACAAATCTTCCCTGCTCGATCCTCACTTGCATGAGTGTCAAATAAAGCCAAGATATCAATACTAAACTTCTTCAAAATATAACAGATTGCACGTCAAAAATTGGGTCTATTCGCCTTCAGGAAATTCCACAAAATGCAATACATACTATCCAACAATATATAATAGGGGAAAATGTCAATTTCACCTTTTGTTTACCGAAAATAGTTGATTAAACTTTAAATTTTAGATGTGATTGATTAAACCTTCAATTTATTGTCGACTTTTGAAAAAACCCTCAAATTTGCGTTGACTAAGTGAATTTAACCTTTCGCGAAATATAAAATAAAAATTGACTCTAAAATTGAAAGCCAACTTAAAAATTGGAAGTTCGATTCACTTTTTATCATTGTTAGAAGAATTCATAAGCTTGATTTGCTCTTTTCTTTCAAGAATAAACTCAAATTCATCAATTTAAAGTATCAAAGATAATATTTTAGCGTTCCTTGTGAAGCACTAGGTGTAGATCTAGCCTCGTGATTCACTTTAGGACAATAGTTAACTAAGTGTCCGAATACCATAATTTGAACAGATCTTAACCAGGTCTTCATACTCCATAAAGTAGTGTTTGCTATTAATTTTGATCGTCCCCTTCAGTGGTTTAGCAAGATCAACTTCCACACAAACCCTTGCAAACCGGGCACTTTCCATAAACTTTGTTGTGGGATCTACCTTGATCGGTTCACCTAATCCTTGTGCAATAGTTATCAAAATGCCTGAGTGATAAAAATTTGCAAGGAGTGATTGCCCTTCTCTGACCCTTACTGCCCAACCTGCGAGCAGACAGCTAATGCATTCCACTTATATGAATAATCCTAGCCTACACCAGAGTTATCCGTATCTCATCCTTGCTAGGATCAAACTTTGGATTCAATGATTGAGCCACAAAATAGTTGCCAAATACTTTCCATGGTCCTCTGGTTAAGGTTGTCATGTACTCCTCCTTCTTGTCAAAACAGATCATAAAGAAACCTCAAGGCAAATCTGTAACAATCATCTCCTCAGTCAACTTCCAAATTTCTCGAAGTTTCCAGTTAAGTACGAGTAACGCCACACTTCCTCCTAAGACCTTGGAAATCATACAGTGTTTCCACAAACCATTCGTTGTTTTAGTATCTCATTGTCGATAGTAACAATGGCCTCCCCTTCTTCTCCATTTGGGAAAGCTACACTGCACTTCGATCTCACAACCTTCGTCCAACACAAACTATGGAATCGAAATATCCCCTTCATTAAAATGTGACACTTTCAATGCCCACGAGAGGCAGATCAGGAGGGTGATCCTTCTCCCTCGAATCCATCATCATCGCATCTTTCCTCCTCCATTCCACACTACGACCACAGTTGTGGTCACCTAAGCCCCTCCAACAGCACCAGAACCCTCCGTCAGTCTCTCTCTCTCCCCTACATCCATCATTGTAGCATCATTCACTCCTCTGTTTAGCGTCGTAGTCGTACTCACATTCGCCATAGTTTTTTTCTATAGCTGAAAATATGTTTTCTTTTTATACACATTTTTGCCGTTTTTTCTGTTTATTTTATTATTTTTGTGATATCTTCAATTTTAAGTGCAATAATTTATTTATTTTGAAGAATAAGTTTTAAACTATAAATTATAGATTAAGTTTTATCGATCTAATTGTTTTTAAAAATATTGTTTACTAAAAACTAAATAAAACAATACAATTCACAGATAAAACTCAAAGTACAAAAATATATGAAAATAAAATGTAAGGAATGAAATATGAAGATCTAATTTTAGATATTAACTATGAAGACTATATTTTGGATATATATATATATATATATATATATATATATATATATTCTCATGCATGAACTTAAACTAACTACTACCGAGCTACTTGTAATTTATAAAACTTTTTGTTTTCTTTATCTTTTGTTTTGACGTCACTTGAAATTTATAATTCTGGGGCCTCATATTCCATACGACCATATCTATATATAATTGTGGCTTTTCGTTGGTCTGTCAGTCCATTGAGCCAGAATATGTAACCAATGGCTTATTATAAATAGTCATATATATATACATACTCTAACTATATAAATGTAATTTGATTTTAAATTAAAATCTCTGTGGCTACCATTTGGTCTAGTGCTGCAACTCTTCTCTCGTTCTTGAAAGTTGTTGGCTAATAATGGTGAATAAGTTTCGCTCTAGTATGAAAATTAGACTATTCTGGTCGATTGATTGACTTTAAAAGATGTATATATTGGACAACACGTCTTAGACTATACTTAATTGTGTTTTTTAGAGAGGTTTTTAAAATTTTATAATATTAAAAAAATAAAAAAGTGGGAGAGATAAGTATAAGCGTTTCTTATTTAAGATGTATCAAAAAAAATTAAGAAACCTTTCTTATATTTGTCACATTTTAATTGGTCAATCATTATTACAAATATTAAAATTTATTTGTGCACAAACTTTTAATTAAAATATTGCTAAGATACTCATTTTGATCATCTCGTTGATAATGATGCTCTTACATGTTAGATCATTGCCACGTACGAGATCGATTTGAGCATTTTCTTTTTTGTTTAAAGTAAAATTTGTTAACATTACTCATGAATTTTATTAATGTTTAACTTAATGTTTAGTCTGAGTTCGGTTTCATTTGACTCAGATTCCTCTGTTCTGGTCAAAGTCGTTAACTCCGACAAGCCATTATCAGATATCTACAGAACTCTTGTGGATATTTTCGATCTTATCCAAGCCTTCTCGGTTTTTTTGCTTTCTTTCATTTCTTGTAATCTCACTGATGAACTCGCTAAAAAGTCATTTTTGTAATGGAACCCATTTGCCTAATGAATTAATTTAATTGTGACAAAAAAAAAGAGTTCCTATTAGTTGGTATGATTTTTTATTTGTTTGACATCAAATTTTATCAATCTAATTATTAACAAAAAACTCTTTTATAATTTCCACTATCTTATCTGCAAACCGTACATGTAAAACCTTAATAATTGACATTTTCTTGGAAACTAATAGAGGACATGTTTTTAACCGTTTCACTGTGTTACTAATCACACAAAACCAATGACCAGAGTTTTGGATTCGTATGTTAATACACTGTTCATACAAAAATGAAAGACATCTGGAGTTTATGATATTCTAATTGCTATGAAAAGTAATGGTGGTTTTTTATTTATTAGTTTCGTGAGGGTCTATTAGAGTCTTGATTTTAATGGATTTAGACATTGTTATAAGATTTAAAATCTAAACAAAGTTCTTATAGAAAGTAAATCCAAACACAAATTAGCAAGTTTTGAATAGGGAATTTAAGGTTTTGTGTGTAAAGAGAAAGAGCTATCAAGAAACTTAATTCATCTTACAAAATAATATATCTATATTTAAATCTTTAACAGTGAATAAGAAATGATCGTAAATGATGATTTCGAATGATAGAATAAATAACACATAGAATAAATCAATACTTAAATTAGACATACTTTAAATTCATCTTGTAATAAATTTCCCTTAAAATTTATTTTTTATGTTTTGGATTTGTATCGTGTATTCTAATAATGTGGATTTAGTCTCCTAAAATATTATATCACCAGTTGGTTTAGTCTCTAGAAGTTTTCGTAATTGTTTTTACTATATTATCCCATTCATTTGAAAGGGGTGTTCAATTGAATCCCCATAAAGTTTGGAAATTTTTTATTATATAGATTAATTTGTTTATTAATTCAGTTAAGCTAATTTATGTTATATTAACACCCCACAAGTTAAAATCCAACTATCATGGCCTTAAATTTGGAAATTTCATTTTCTCTTTATATAATAATAATTAGGAAATATTATATTAGCTTATTTATCTAATAACTAATAAATTTAATAAACTTTTTTTTGTACACGACCTCATCTTATTCTCTATTCTATATTTTCTACAGAGAAAAATCAAAATATTTTTCATTCCTCGATCAATGAAAGAAATAATGCTATTTGTCAAAAGATTTGAAGTCTAAAACAAAAGATGGGAAAATTTTCATTTTAACATTGCAAGTTGGGAAAATCGCTGATTAAACATTGAACTTTGTATGTGGTTGATTGAACTTTCAAATTTTTTGTTGATTTTTTAAAAAACCCTCAACTTTGCGTTGACTAGACAAATTCAACCTTTAGTGAAAATGAAATCAAAATTGACTATAAAATCGAAAGCCAAATTAGAAATTGGAAGTTCGATTCACTTCTTATCTTCATTATGAAGAACCTATAAGCTTAATTTGCTCTTTTCGTTCAAGAATAAGCTCAAATTCATCAATTTAAAGTATCGAAGACAACATTTTAAATCGACAAATTGAGCTCATTCTTGAATGAAAAGAGCAAATCAAGCTTACAGATTTTTCATAATGAAGATAAGAAGTGAATCATACTTCCAATTTCTAATTTGGATTTCGATTTTAGAGTCAATTTTGATTCCATTTTCGCGAAAAGTTGAATTGACCTAGTCAACGCAAAGTTGAGGATTTTTTTAAAAGTTAACAAAAAATTTGAAAGTTTAATCAACCACGTCCAAAATTTAATGTTTAATCAGCAATTTTTCCAACTTACAATGTTAAAATGATATTCTTCCCGATAAAAAATATACATGTGAGAAAAGAGAAGATCAATAATGAAGAAATTGGGACCCAAAAGCTCACATGATCTCTGAAGTCATGTCCAATCCATCTCTCATTTTTGCAATAAGGTGGTTGACATGACTTTTCTTTTGTTTTTCTGATATTTTAGCTACAAGACTCGTCTTCAAAAGTTGATGCTTAGAATAAGATTCCTATGAAATATAGCAAAACATGAATAATATAAAATATTTATACACAAAAGTTATCCAGTGGCACTGGTCCCAACTCCGAATTCTTTACAAATAAACGTTATTAAAGTACTAACGTTTATATTATTGTTTATATGCTTTTTTTTTCCAGTATCCTTTTGGTTTACAAGAGATTTATATTACTTGTAATATTATTAGAACAGTGTAGATTAGTGATTCGTTTATTAATTAAATTTTGAACCTTGATCAAACTATATAATAGACTAAATTTAATAAAACATCGTTAAACGTGCATGTCTACAATTTTTTCTATCAAATTTGACTGTAAAAATTTGATTTGCTATGTGTGATATCATGTGAAATTTGAGGGAATTTGAATCATACATGGAAGTTTATCAAACTAATTGTCAAAAGAGTAGATTAACTGATAAGTGAAAATTGGACTATCAGTTTAGAAGTCAAAATTCAAATAAATGGTAGAAGAAAGCAGTAAGAAAAGACCCCTTTGGTAGAAATGAAACTGGTTGCTTTCAACTTACTAACTCTTAATTTTGTTACAATTAAAAAAGACTACATTATTTTTTGTCAACTCATAATATTAATATTAAGAGACTTAAAAAACACATTGAAAATTTACAACAATAAATCATTAGTTGACTCTGACATAATAAGCGAGCATATCAATTTTATGATTTAAAGATTTTGGGATTACATAGAAAGTGAAAGAACGGAAAATAGAGTTTAACCTTGAATATTCATCTGAATACAATTGGAATACCGGCTACTCTTTAGATTGCATCATAATCTTCAAAACCTCTTTACAATCTGTCGCTATCTCAACTTCTGTAACTTTGATCGACAAAAACAACTCCATCACCCAAAGCCAAATTTCAATTTCTGAATGTAGTGTTGAGAGAATTCTTCATACTCCAAGGATCCCCATATATTCTCTTTCCACATAATCTAGAAAGCAAATCAATC
Organism: Lepidium aucheri; assembly: GCA_900406435.1. Lineage (NCBI taxonomy): Eukaryota > Viridiplantae > Streptophyta > Magnoliopsida > Brassicales > Brassicaceae > Lepidium > Lepidium aucheri. The sequence continues at coordinate 9,982 of OVBA01000751.1, read as the reverse complement.
CAAGATTCGAGTGTAGATCCGAACTTTTCCAATAATCGTTCAACATGTGAAGCTTGAATTGCTAGAAGAAGAAAAAGTCACTGACAATTCAAAAGTATTTAATTCAGCTTAAAAATCAAGATTTAAATATCCACTTAGAATATATTAGTGCAAACAAAAGTTTACAGACGAATGGTTTTTTTTTGTGCTACAATCAAAGTTGTTAAATATCTATTTTCCTATAGTTTTGTATTGGAGTTTGATTGTACTATGGATTAAATATGTTATTCGACAACGGAAAAAATGTATTGATACATTGCAGATAAAGTATACACTCTCACACTCTAAATCAACTTAAAAATTGCATAACAATGTTTTTGGGAAACTAATTTATCTCGTATATGTGTAATAACTTACATATCTAAAAAAATATATAAACAAAACATTGTAACAGCTATTTGTATCTTCAAGACTTATCACGTAATTTTATAAACATACATATTTATAGTAACTTGCATGGGTATCTATCTATTTTAGTAAGATTTGTATAAATTAAACACATTAACTAATCGATTGTTCAACTCTTTTACAAGAGTTTTTTTTTTTTTTGAAACCAAACTGTAAATATTGAAAAATAATCTCGTTACTAATTGTCCAAATCAAAGAAACAAAGTTTACATAATTATAATATAGGAAACAAGATTTTAAAGAACTAATGAATCAAATATACATAAGTATGGATGGTTCACTCACATACCATATAAGTTAATATATAGTATGGTTTAGGATCTTCATATGCTATTTTGGTTTGATTAATTAATACATGTTTTTGACTTTCTATATCAGCATTGCTTTGTTTTGGTTGGATGGATTTTGAGAGCTTGAATCAAACCTAGACATTGGTGAAGTAAACAAGCTTAGGACTAACTAAAAAAAGAAGTAATATTGGTAATGGTAATGATAAAAAAAGAGAAAAGAAAATAAAGGAGTACAATGATTGACAATAGTGTGGTTATGTCAATTGAGATTGCTTTATGTTTGTGTTTTGTCCAACCAAATTGATTGGCATTACATGAAGAGGGAACATGTGGGTGAGTTTGAAGGCATTAATCATTAGTGAGTGACATCTAAATTACTTAGGATCTCAATCAGGGAACATACCTTACTTTTCAACCTCTACAATTTCCCTCATTGGTTTATTTTATTTTATTTTTTAATTTGTTATCACTCACTCAATTCCTAATCAATCTATGTTTGGTAACATTCTAGACACTAATTATGTCAAATCTAGAATGACTTGATAGTTTCACTAGTCTGATAATTTATTAAAAACATACTTATTATTCTTGACTTGAAAATTCTGAACTTTTAATATATTGGATAAAAAACATGTAATTTTAAGGTAAAAATTTTAAATAGGTCTAAAAGTGATATATTTTCAATCAGTTTATAATTTTTATCTTAAAATATTTCAAAATGTATTGTCTTAAAATTAATTTCAGTAATAAATACAATACATAGCCATTGAACAAGTTCTAAATATTAGTTTATTCTTTAAAACCTATATAATAAAGATCAAAACTAGAATAAATACAATACTTAAAAACTATTTATATTCAACATTGTTTCAGCATGCCTAATCATTCACGAGAATAATTGATAATGAGTAGACTCTTATCTTTCTTTCTTTTTTCTCAATAAACAAACTTTTATCTTGCAGGCTATGATAGATAAACAGTTTCATTTTAGTTTTATATTTTTCTTGGTTTATTTTTGTATCAAATGTTCTAACATATACAATTTTTGGGCATAAATATAAAAATTTCTGTTTTTAATATTATTTTTTGTCAAAAATTAAGTTGTTAACATTTTTTTCGTCAACTTTACTATAATTGAATCGATAAGGTCCAAATTATAGACAAAATCCATTTCCTAAAATCATTTTTTTTCTTTCTCTTTACAACGGAGAAATTGAATTCTGGTGTATTTGTGAAGTGATCATCATTACTAGACCATATGTCTTCGGCCAAGTTGTTAGCGTTTAAGTAGACGAAAATAAAATTATGTTTTATATTTTATTAGAATATTAGGAATTAAACTAGTTTTAGTGTTGTTTTCTTGAAGATTAGTTGAAGTTTGGATAAATACCTCCAATTAATTAACCAACAAAAAAAACTGAAATTTTTATTTAATACAAGTTGTTGTTTGACTCGGTGAAAAAGGAATAAAAACAATGTAAAAAGAAAAAAGAAAGAAAAAGGACATAAATTCACATGCTATGTTTGATTGGGTAAAGCTTTTTCCTCTTCATTGAAATGTCACATCTGTATCTCCATTTTCATGAAATTATAAGACATTAATTACACATCTCTCCATCTATCCATTTCACCATCTAACTTCGTGCCGTTTTTTGGGCTTCTTGGTTTGTTCACATCTTGCTCTTGTACTTTCTCTTATTGGGCTCATGTACACATTTCTAAAGGGCCAAATTATTTAACTAAACTAATACTCTTATGACTCAAACCAAGAGGCCCAAAACTTCCAGAAGTTACCGATTACATTTTAGATCAATAAGATTAATTCGGGTATCATTTTTAACCAAACCGAATTAGCCAAATCAAACGAAATAAAATGTTTTATTCATACGGCTACATGGTGAAAGAAAGATATCAGAAGAAACTTGAATCGAATTTGGTTACTATTTCGATTTAGTTGGGAGCTAACTTTTTTTAATCAAATTCGACACACGGGATAATGTGATTGTCTTGAGTTAATTTTCTATTAAATAACTATAGATGTTAAACACTTAATCAAAACATTTTCTCCACTGGATTCTTAATGATTAGTAGATAATTGATTGAAAATGTACTTAATTTGTTATAGATCAAAAAGTTCTCTAATATATTATCTAACATTTTTATTTTGTAATTTATTATATAATATACAATTACAAATATAATTGAACATGTTACTCAAATTTTTTCCATTTTATAAAAAAATTAACTCTCAAAATATTTTTTTCTCAATTTGTAGTTAATATACTTATTCAACATATTAAATTTTAATTTTTTTTAAAAAAATGATTTAAAAGTGAAGTAGTCGTCCAAACCAGATTGTTTATGACTAAAAATCCGGGATCTCGTGCCAGTTCAATCCTATTAACATTTCAATATGAGCTATTACAAAATCTGGATTTATGATTACTAGTTTTTTACTGGTTTACCAGTTTCATGTAAATCTTAATTTGATTTCAACTTAAACCAATTTTAGTCATGAGTTATGCTTGAACCGGTTGGAGCAGTCTGAGTTTGAAAGTTAAACCACTGAGTATTTTGTAAATGCATAAAACTAGGTATGTGAATATGGAAGAGAAAAAACAAAAAATGACTCTATTTTTTTATTAATAATAATTAAATCGATAAAATTTAATTTATAGCCAAAAAATTCCAACGTAATTTGGGTGAGATCTCGGATTTTGTAAACAATAAATGACGTGGTTTAGAGTTGTATCTTTCGCAAAGTGAGAAGATTTTTCAGATCATATTTTCATATAAATGGGTCGGTCAGGATTACTTTTCTGTCGAATTTATTTTTCTACTAACAAACACAATTTGTTGTATAAAAGAAGCATAAAAAATCGCAAGGATTGGGATCTAACTCGACCTTTAAATGAAGAAAAAATAGTATTTTCCACTCAACGATAACCACTTTTAATAGTAATAATGAAATTCAATATTGGTGCCTGAGTGGGGAGAAGGAGGTTAAGTGACCACAACTAAGGCAAAATAAGAGATAACAAAACTGGATTCCCCTTCCTAACAATTTTCTTATTGGTAATAACTCTTTTCCCAACTTTGATAACTTACTTATAGGTACACAATCAAATTGTAAATGCCTTCATCAAGCCATTATTTTTTACCTTGTTATTGATCGATAACGGTCCAATACATAACCTAAGTTTTCTAATTGGAGTTGTTAGAATGAAGTCCATTTCATAGAGAGACTTATTACTTGTTGCCAAAGACTAAGTTTCCTTTCTCCTCTCTAGGACTACACTTGTGTACACACACATATATATATATGTAAATCATGTACATCCACCTATGAGTGAATATACAGAATTTTCACTTACTCTCTTTCTCTATTCTTCTCACGCCACCTCTCTCTATTCTTCTTCTTCTTCTTCCCACTTTTGTCTCTTAATCTTTTTTTTCTATATGGTATCACATCATTGATCCATTTATTTTTTCAATTCTCTTAATTACTTCTGCCAACCCTAATTCTACAATGGAAAATTCAAAATTGATTGCTCTACTTGTTGTTCTTAATGGAGACAATTACCTTCTCTGGTCGAACCACAAAAACTGCTCTTTGTAGTCATGGATTGTGGGCTTACATAACTGACAAGAAGAAGACTAATCTCGGCTCCAAAGGTGAAGAGTCCACTTCAAAAGATACTGGAGAAACTATTGTTGAAGATGATGGGAAGTGGTTCCAAGAAGACCAATTGGTGCTCTTAATTCTTCAAAATTCTCTTGAGCATTCAATCCTCAACGCCTACTCTTATTGTGAAACGGCTAAAGATCTCTGGGAGACTCTCCTTGGTGTGTTTGGAAATGTTTAAAACCTTAGTCGTGTGTTTGAAGTCAAATGTGCTCTTAACAATTTGTCTCAAGATGAAAAAAACTTCAAAGAACACTTTGGAGAATTCAGAAGCCTATGGGCCGAGATGGAAGCTCTTCGACCACCAACGACAGATTCAGCTCTTATACAAGAACGGCGAGATCAAGACCAAGTTTTTGGGCTGCTCCTCACTCTCAACTTGACCTTCAATGGGCTCATCAAACACGTCCTTAGGGCAGATCGCCTTCCGTCTCTTAACGATGTTTGTATGCAGATTCAAAAAGAAGAAGGCTATCTTGGACTATTCGGACAGAAAGGATATCTCATCTTGGCAAACAAAGGGACATATAGGCGTGATGATAAGAAAACAATTTTTTATGACCATTGCAGGAAGAAGGGTCACCTAAAAGATAAGTGTTTGCTACTTCACCCTCACCTCAAACATACACCTTTCAGAGAGGAGAAGAAGGCCTTTGCATCAACAAGTAGAGAAGAATAGAGAACAGCCATGGCCTCCAGCTTCAACATCAACGAGATGGTGACAAAGGCTGAATTCGAAACTTTAATCAAATCTCTCTCAGCCGCGAAAGATTCTAGTACTCTCTTAACTCCCAAAGCCTTGAAATCTCTTATTGTAGATTCTAGAGCCTCACACCATATGATTTGTGATAATAATCTTATTGGAAATGTTAAACCGGCAAGAGGTGATGTAGTAATTACAGGTGGAGATAGAATACCGGTTAAAGGTGTAGGAGATTTGAAACTATTCGATAGAAATTCTTAAGCTTTCTATATGCCCAAGTTTACTTCAAACTTGTTATCTGTTAGAAAGGTCACAAATGATATGAATTGTAAGGCTATCTTCGATCATAACAAAGTTTGTTTTCAAGATATTGAGACAGGAAAGAAGTTTGGAGAGGGAGTTACAAGAGATGGCCTTTATGTCTTAGAAAATTCAAATTCTAGTTCTTCTGGTTCTTCGAATAAGCTTGATGTTTCTAGTTTCAATTATATTTAGTCTTGTAATAATGCAATGTGGCATGCTAGGCTTGGACACCCTCACACACGTGCACCAGAGCTTTTGGTTCCAAATGTCTCATATAAGCATGATGATTGTGAAGCTTGTATCCTAGGAAAGCATTGCAAATCTATTTTCCCTACATCGAATACTACCTATGAAAATTGTTTTGATTTGATTCATTCAGACGTTTTGACTGCACCATGCATAACTCGTGATAGCCATAAGTATTTCTTGACCTTTATCAACGAGAAATCTAGATTTACTTGGCTAACTCTCTTACCCTCAAAGGGCCATGTGTTTGATGCGTTTGTGAACTTCTATAACTATTTCACTAACCAGTATAATACCAAACTTAAGATCTTTAGAATAGATAACGGAGGAGAGTACATGAGTAATGAGTTCAAAACATACCTCATCAAACAAGCTGTCTATACATACCACAACAAAATGGAGTTGGTGAAAGAAAGAATCAACATCTAATGGAGGTTTCAAGAGCAATGATGTTCCATCGGAATGTACCTAAGGCATATTGAGGAGATGTTGTAATGACTGCCACCTACTTGATTTACAAATTCCCAACTAAATGTCTTGCAGACGCCACTTCATATGAGGTAATGAATAATATTAAACCAACTATTAACCATTTACGGATATTTGGTTGTGTGTGTTATGTACATGTAGGTGACAACCAAAGAACAAGCTTCAACCAAGAAGTGTAAGGTGCATGTTTATTGGATACTCATCTACTCAAAAAGGTTACAAGTGTTATGATTCAGAGGCTAAGAAGACTTATGTTTCGAGAGACGTCAAATTCATGGAAGACAAAGGATATTATGATGTCAGGAATTGGGAAACATTGAAAGATCTCCCTAACTCGTCCAGCCTTGCCGAGAACTTATGCAAGCTTCTTGAGAACATAAACTCAAGTTCAACAGGTCCAAGTAACAAAATAAAAGGTGGAAAAGATGAGCAACGACTAGAATCAGTTCAGACTACATGAGAATCATCACCTATTAATGATGCTCGTGATGGGGCGTATCATGAGGGGGAAATTCAAGAGGATGCTCAACAACGAGAGATAATGGTGGATAGTGAAAATGATAACTTTACCTTGGTGATCATTCGGATAACAACAATCACAATCATAACTCGGACTCTGAGAAAGAAGAAAACTCTGAACAGGCTACACATGAAGATGACTCGGAATCTGAGGAAGAAGACAATATCGAGAATATCGAAACTCTACCTTTGAGACGCAGCACTAGAACAAAAAGGGATCCATCCGATTTAATAAGCAAAAGATTTCTCTACAACAATAAAGCTCAAGCACACCCAATTCAAGCGGTATGTTCCTGGCTCATGTTCCTATAGCTCACCAAGTGTTTTTGAGCAAAATTGATCAGGACTACATACCTAAGACGTATGAAGAAGCTATAAAGATCATAAAATTTGCGGTTGCCATTAATGAGGAAATAGAAGCTATGAAGAGAAATAACACATGGGATGAAAGCAATCTTCCCGATGGTAAGAAAGTAGTAGGCTCAAGATGGGTGTTCATGATAAAATACAAAAGTAATGGTGAGATAGAAAGGTACAAGGCGCGGCTGGTTGCTAAAGGCTACACACAAACGTATGGAGTTGACTACAAAGACACCTTTGCACCAGTAGCCGAACTTCACATGATAAGAGTTGTTATTTCGTAACCTTGATTGGGAGCTATTTCAGATGGATGTCAAGAACACATTTTTACAAGGAGAACTAGACGAAGAAGTTTATATGTCACCCCCACAAGGTCTAGAAAAATCGATTAGACCAGGAAATGTTCTTAAGTTGAAGAAGGTGATTTATGGTCTCAACAATCTCCAAGAACATGGTACCATAAACTCAGCAGCACTCTTCGTGAAAGAGGATTCAAACGATCTGAGGCTGACCACACTCTCTTCACTATCAAAACAGATAAAGGTATCATTGTGGTATTGGTTTATGTTGATGATATAATCATCTCAGGTGATGACAAGCCCGGAATCCAAGAGACTAAAGACACCCTTCAAACTGTTTTTGATATTAAGGATCTAGGAAAACTAACATACTTCCTAGGAATGGAAGTCTGTCGGACGGACGAAGGCACCTTCTTATCCCAAAGGAAGTACATACTTGACTTGTTAAGTGATGCAGGAAAGCTTGGAACTAAGGCTGCAAAAACGCCAATAGAGGAGAATTACGAGTGTGAGACGGAGCCATTGAAAGATATTGGACGATATCAACGCCTAGTAGGTAAGCTCATTTACTTAACTATTACCTGCCCTGATATTAGTTTTGTTGTGAATCAGGTTTCACAACATATGAAAGCTCCCAAGATGCACCATTGGCACATGGTAGATCAGATTCTGTGTTACCTAAAAGGAGGTCCTGGCAAAGGAATTTGGATGGGTAACAACAAGAACACAGACATTATGCTGAATGGGCTTGAGACAAGATATATAGAAAATCCACCACAAGATATTGTACCTTTGTTGAAGGTAACCTTGTAACTTGGAAGAGCAAGAAACAGAAAGTGGTGTTGAGATCAAGTGCTGAAGCAGAATATCGAGCAATGACTAACACAACAGACGAATTCATATGGTTGAAAGCGCTCTTAAAGGACCTAGGTGTGAAGTTGGATAAGCCAATCACCCTACATTGTGACAACCAAGCTGCTATACACATTGCCTCAAACTCAATATTTCATGAGAAGACCAAACATATAGAAGTAGTTTGTCATCACATTCGTGAGAAGGTCGAGATGGGGATTATATTGCCAACCTATAATAGAAGCTCTGATCAACTTGCAGATGGATTTACTAAAGGGGTGTTATTGGACTAGGTATTTTAATAGATTTTAATAGATTTGAAATTTGAGGATTTTAGTGGATTCTAATGCATTAAGTGGGATTTCAAATTCATTAGTAATGGATTTGTTGTGGATTCTTATGTATTTGAAAATCTGTAAAAAAATTACCCATCAAACGTAATAAAATAATTTATGGAAAAACAAAGTCTTCTTCCTAACATTATGCATATCTCAGGAAGAAAAGAACATAGCATTCATTTCACCAGTTTTCTCTTTTGTCTCTTTCCAATGTACCTATTGTGATGAGGGTACATATCACAAACAAATCGATTTTGAGAATCCTTCTCTTGTTAGTTTCTGGGTATCTACAATTATTTTCTAAACAGTGATTAGTTAAGAAAACTAGATGGATTGTGGTATATATCACAAACAAATCGATGGAAAGCAATAACCCAAAAATAATTTTGGAAATTGTGGAAGAATACTTGGGTTTGGCTTATAGATCCTAGATTTTTAGATCTATTTTAATATATAACGAAGACTTTTTCTTTTTGAGAATTATAATAATAATTGGATTTGAGAATCCAGTAAAATATGTGTAATTTGTGTTTGCCTTTGAAAGAGATTGAGAATCCATAAAAATCCAATACGTGAAAATCCAATAGATTTCAAATCAATATTGAATAACATGTGTTTTTATTGTATTTCGAAATACACTATTGAAATACATAATCCAATAACAATGGATTTTAATAAATTTTACAAAATACATCATCCAATAACAGAGGATTTCACGTTGATTTTAAAATCCACTGAATTCTTTTAAAATTCAACATCCAATAACACTCCCTAAAGCAACAAGCTCAAGAATCTGCAAGTTTATACATAGAGAAACTCGGACTCATAGACCTACACACACCGTGAAGGGTCACTTCTTCCTCTGCACTCTTTTTTCCTACTTCATGGTTTTATTCCATTGGGTTTTCCATGAGTAGGTTTTTAATGAGGCAGCTAGCAAGCTTAGTCCTTCACCAATTGCAAACTTAGCTTGAGGGGAAATGTTAGAATGAAATCCATCTCATAGAGAGGCCCATTACTTGTTGCCAAGGACTAAGTTTCCTTTCTCCTCTCTAGGGCTACTCTTGTGTACATATATATGTAAATCATGTACAACCACCTATGAGTGAATATACAGAAAATTCACCTACTCTCTTTCTCTATTCTTCTCACGCCACTTCTCTTTATTTTTCTTTTTCTTCCTTCTTTTGTCTCTTAATCTCTTTTTCTAGAGGAGTTGGATGAGATTCAAACTCACCATAGTGACTAGCTAATCAGGAACAAACCAACTGGACTACCTATTTTTTGGCGTTTTCTACTTTACTTAAAGATCATAATGGCAAGATAAGCCTAATCGATCTCAATATTTGGTTTATTTAGAGAATATACAATTTATTGAATCTATTTAACAGGATATTATATGTTGGATATTGTTTCTTAAAATCAGAATTCAGCTGGTTAAGATTTAACCA
>OVBA01000750.1:0-56600 GCA_900406435.1 Lepidium aucheri | reverse complement strand
TTCCATCATTATCAACCTTAGAGAAGCACCTTGAGGCGTGTATCACAGCCTTTCCTAAGAAATCTTAAAATGTGTACGCAACTAAAATTTATTGAACTTTTTCGTAAAAAATGAAGAAATACTTTATTACAAAACAATTATTGTATATTTAAATTCTCACTTTTTGATGTATGTAGTGAATTTATAATTTGTTTTTGTATTTGTGGAATTTTGAAAGTTTATATACTAAATTATTAAAAAATAATGTTTTCTTAAATGAAATGAGTTTAATGTAAAAACTCATTATACCTTCTTTAGTTTCTATATTCAAATCAAGTATAGTAACTTTTGATCTCCTTTATTGTCAACAAATTTAGACCTTATCTTAAATAAATACATTAATAGGAGTATGTGTGGTTTTATATTAAAATTTTGTCAAAATTTTTGCAATTGTTTTGTTTTTGTAATCTAAATTCAAAATTTGGAAAAAATATAATAACAACTATAAAACACATTTGTCATCAACTTCAATCATATGTGGATACATAATTTGGAAAAATATAATTTTAATTTTAGTATGTAGAGATTTAAACGTCTTTAAATATAATTTAAATGACTTAAAATCTTACGATGAAAATACTAATCATGAAAGATCATTAAAAATAAGTTTAATTATAGAGGTTAAATTGTTTTAGGTACTAAATTTAATGTCTATAGAATATAATTTCAATGTTCTTTATTTTATTTTTCTTAAAGTACATGAGTTTAGTGTCAATACTCACAACATTTCAATATCAAATCTAGACTAATACCTTTTTCCCTTTTATATTGTTTAAAAACTTACTTTTTTATAAAAATAATACATAACTAGAGGTATTGTTAAAAATATTATAGTTGTAATCACATATAGAAAACACATTTGTAATGAATTTTAATTTCTATATATGGATACAAAAATTGGAAAATACATTCACAAATATAAAATGAATGTTTTCATATTAGATTTTTTAATTACAAATCTATATATATAAAGTATATATATCATTAACTTTATTATTTGTTTTAAATTGTGATTTAAAATTTATTATTATTATTTTAATTATGGTTTAAATTAAGAAGTATTGAGTATATAATTTGTTTATAATTATGGTTTTATATTTAGAGGTACAAAATTTATCATATGTTTTTAGGGGGATTTTCAAAAATACCCCTATTGGCATGTACCCTTTTCAAATCTACCACTTCCTTTGAAATTGGGAGAGAGAAATTGTAATTAGGGGGTATGTTTTGAAAAATAGCATTTCAAAAGGGGCATTTTTAGTAATTTCTCATGTTTTTAATTATGATTTAAAATTAAGAGGCTTTAAAAGGTGGACTGATGATGGGGCTTCATGAGAAGAGAGGAGGATTCTACTTTATATATATAGATATTCTAATTATATTCTATTTTCAATTTATCATTAATACTCTTTATTACTAAAAATTGCAATTTAACCCCAGTTATATTATTTTTTGAAATTGTTTCATAAATAATTACATTATTTATATAAATATCTATTATAAAAAATTTATGATAGCCGATGACGTGTGACCCAGTGGTAGAGGCCACATTCCTCAGGCACCCAAGTTCAATTCCTCCCAAATATAAAGGGAAGGAAAAAATTTGGCTATGGATAGGGCCTTTGCCGATCCCATTAGTAATAAAAAGAATGAGTAAGGTTGACAAAAAAAAATTATGACAAAGGAAATTACATTACAACATATGAAAATAATAAAACATAGTAGATTTTGGTGTAGACATCACCACTACTGTATTTTCCCCACAAATGATCAGTTAATACATTTTTAAGGTAATAAAAAAACTTAATATTAACATTCTCTACTATTTGGACTTTTAGAGATGGAACTTTCAAGCAAAGGCATAAAAAAGAGGATAGAAAGAAAAAACTGAGTGATTTTGTTTCCCTGTCTCCGGCGCTGCCTGGTTTCGATGAAGGCCAAGAAGAAATCCCCTCAGAAGGACAAAGCCTCCAAATCTAGCAAATCTGCAAACTGCTCTCAGATTTCCCCTGCCTCTTCATCTAACTGAAAGCCCACCTCAGTTAGGTCAGATCCAACTCTGACCTCCCCCGCTCCTCCCCCAACACCTCTGTTGAGTGTCCTTCAGCCGTAGCCCTAGGACCTACAAACATTGAGGCCTCACAACCCATTTCTATTAGTGAATCTGGAAAAATTACTAAAGAGTTGAAACCGAACACTTCGCTTGGTAATGGTGAATCAATTCAAGTTTTATCTCTTTCTGAGCTTGGTAATGCTTCTGCCAAACCCTAATGGAAAGATCTATTCGATGATACAGAGGGTAAGATAGAGAAGAAAGAAATTTTGTTCAAGATGCAGAATGGTGAGCTTTGTGTCAACATACCAAACGAGGTACTCACGAAGAACAAACATAACGGACTGAGTTTATAATCGGCCAAATTCACTAGAACTTACCATCTAACGGAGCATTATATGCTATTTTGAACGGTATTTGGAGTCGCCACAAGAAGGACATTACAATCTCAAAGCAAGAACCAAGCTCGGTTCGGATAAGAATCCCTTGCCCTTTACCAGGAAGGGTTTACTTGTCGAGAAAGTTTGGCAAATCGACAGACAATCGATGTTCGTGGCGGATTGGGAACCAAGACTATCTCTTAAGATGCCAGAGTTGAAAGAAGTACCGGTGTGGGTCATATTCTGAGGTATGTCTACACATTTCTTCACTAAAGAAGCTCTGGAACATGTCGCTGGCCTAGTGGGGCAGCCGCTTTTCCTACATCCTGCAACAGCTAAATTGCTGGATGTAGAGGTAGCCAAGGTCTTCACTATAGTCAATATTTTGGAACCTCTCCTGGAGGCGATTTATGTGGAGCTTGAATAAGGTAAAACATGTCGTATTGAGGTTTCTAGCCCCTGGTTCCCCCAAAAGTGCTTATCATGTAACAATGTTGGGTCACTCTCTGAAACACTATCCTACTGCCCCAATCAAGTGCACCCTTTGCAACTCTACCACTCATGTGGAAGAGTAATGTTGGCGTTTGCAGCAACAGACCAGAGTTCCTTTAACTTAGAACTAGGACAAGCTTCTTCTACGTAAAAACCCATCTCGGTGTCAAAAGGAAACATACCTCAATGCCACTAAAACATAGGTTCCTCGAGTAAAGAACGTTGCCCCAGAGATTCCTGCTCCTGAGCAAACCTCTACCAAGCAACACTCTAAGAAGCAGAATATCATCGACCTGGTTGTGGATCTTCACCACAAAACTGATTCCAAAACTACAAAAGCCAAAGGAAAGAAAGTGGTCACCGCTTGCTCACCCTCATCATCCTCTTCCAACCTCAGACTCAAACTCTCCAGATGCTCCATCCTTCTTGGAGTCTCTTAAATCCAAGGAAGACAACAACCCAGACAACAACTGCTTTACTCTAAAGCTTATTAGCCAAAAAATAGAGACGACAAAAGAGGATCGCTCTGTCTAACAACTCCTCTCACAAAACTAAACATTAATTATGATGACTGACTATTTTTGTTGGAATGTCATAAGACGCAATAGGTTAATTAAATGGTGTAAGTCAAAGGAATGACTGCGAGAGAACCAACCTTTAGTTGGTAGCATCATTGAAACTAGAGTTAAGCAAATCAACTTCCAGAAGTACTACAACGGTTTGTGACTGGGATGGAAGTATGCAGCAAATTACAAACTTGCAATATTAGACAGAATTTGGGTCCTCTAGAACTCTTTTGTCTCCTTAGTCATCTATACTAAGTCTGCTCAAATGGTAACAACTGTGGTGAAACTTCCCAATGAGGGAAAAATGGTAGTAGTCTCCTTTATATATGCTGCAAATTGTCGTTTAGAAAGGAAGCAATTATGGGAAGAGATAGTTGTCTTAGCAAGAGATCCTTTAACTCAAACCCTACCATGGTTATACTAGATTATTTTAAACAATCAAAGGACATGCAAGATCACTCAGTAGGTTTTACTCGAATTTCAGGAGCCATGAATGATATAATAGAATGTTTGGACTACTCGGGATTGCATGACCTATCTTTTCGTGGTTCTTATTTCACCTGGTGGAACAAACAAGAAGATAGCCCTATTGTTAAACGGTTAGATAGGGCATTTATAAATAGCGAGTGGGTTGTAGAGTTCCCCTCAGCGTACACACACGTAGGGTCTTAACCTTCTCAGACTGCTGTCCACTGACAATCCACCTACGCTTAATTATCCAAGAAAAAAAACATTTCCTAATCTCACACTTTCTGCTAGACACAGATGAGTTCCTCCCTCTTGTTCTGCAACACTGGTACGATTCGCATGTTTCAGATCTGATCAATACTACTACTGCAGGAACTTGAAGACTTTTAAAAGCCCTCTCCAAGCACTTAACAGAGCTCATTTCTACAAACTCTTGTAGCAGGTGCTCGATGCTCACTCAGTCCTCCAAGACTTCCAATATCATATGCTGTCAAATCTCACCAGCTCCCACTCAACTATGTAAAAACTGGCTCATTCAAAATGAATGAATCTGGCACTAGCCGAAAAATGAATTTTAATTCCAAAGAGCCAACGTTAAATGGGTCCAAAGTAGTGTTGTTAATTCAGCTTATTTCCACCGATGTATGGCAACTAGAATAGCTTCAAACCACTTGCATTACCTGATAAATGAGCACGACAACAAAGTAAGCAAGGTAAACGATTTGAGGGATCAATGCATTGCTTATTACAAAGGGTTGCTAGGGACTGCTCCCTCTCTTCTGTCAGCTACAGATCATAGACATATAGAGAGCTGTATTAATTATCATTGTAGTGAGGAGACTAAACGAGCTCTCACCAAGTTGGTCACGGAAGAGGTAATTGTAAAATAATTTCATTCAGTCCCTTTTCACAAATCGCTAAAACGGATGGCTACACTACAGAGTTTTAGCGAGTAAGCTGGCGAATCATAGGAGCTAAGCTACTAATGCAGTTAGGTAATTCTTCATTTCAAGTAGGTTACTTAAACAGCTTAATGCGACTATCATCTCCTTAATACCAAAGAGACCAGGAGCTGACAATATAACTGAGCTTTGCCCAATCCCTTGTTGCAACGTCTTATATAAAGACATATCAAAGCTACTGACAAGGAGAATTTAGTCGCTTCTTCCCGCTATGATCTCCTCCATGCAATCTGTATTTGTAAAAGGTCGCTTGCTGGTCAAGAGTGTTCTATTAGCGACTAAAATGGCTCAGGGGTAGGGCAGAGGTTGTTGCAAACCGAGAGGGCTCCTTAAGGTTGACTTGAGGAAAGCCTTCAATAGTGGTCAAATGGGAATTCATCCTACATTGCCTCAAATAGCAGAGTTCCCACCCAAGTTTGTAAATTGGGTGGAGCAATGTATATCAACCACAACCTTTCCCATTAATATAAATGGCAGTCTATATGGGTTTTAAAGGCGCCAAAAGTCTCCTTCAAAGAGACCCGCTCTCCCCCAATCTATTTGTCTTTGCTATGGAGATCCTCTCCACCATGCTTAAGGAAATTTAAGACCAATACCGCCCCCTTGGCAAAGACCCAGGCATATCTCACTTGGCTTTTGCCGATGACCTAATGATTTTTTTGATAGAAAAATCAAATTCTTGAATCACATTGCCCCCTTGATAGTTTCCAGCAACTCTTAGTTTTGTGTATGAATAGAGACAAGTCCATTCTCTATTCTTTGCATATTGAACAGAGCAACCTAGAGCCTTTCCACCTCTCAGGATTTCAACTGGGTTCTTTGCCAGTCCACTACCTCGATTTACCTCTACTACACCAAAAGCTTCACAAAAATGACTTCTCTCCTCTAACCGATATGATCCTTACTAAATTTAATTCTTGGGCTGCAAAGATTTTATTATTCTCTGGCAGGTTACAACTCATATCATCAGTGATCTATAGCATCGTCAACTTCTAGGCATCCTCCTTTGCCCTACCCAAGAGATGTTTGCGTTTGATTGAGCGCCTCTGCAACATGTTTCTATGAGGAGGCAAAATAGAGACAAAGGCTACATCCAAGGTGGCTTGGAATGATATTTGCCTCTCCAAAGATGAAGGGAGACTAGGACTCAGAAGTTTCTCTCTTTGGAACCAAGCCTTGAACCTAAAACTAATCATGTTATAATTCACTGAAGGATCATTATCGGTAGCATGGATGCGAAAACACATGCTAAAAGACCAAAATTTCTAGACAGCGACAGTGAAACCTAATTCCTCATGGATCTGGAAATCATCTTGGGGCTCAGACCTTTAGCAAGGCCAAATGAAGTGTGAGTTAGGAAACGGTCAAAGTGTGAGTTTCTGGTATGATACATGGTGCAAGTTAGGTCCTCTCATTGAGGTTATGGGAGATGCAAGGCTAGTGGCGCTCAAGATTCTGAGGGACAACACATCAGACAGGGCTTGTATTTCTAGGGGCTGGAGACTTCCCTCTTCCCGGTGTAGAATTCCGCTCATTAACACTGTAAGACAAGCTATCTTGATACTCAACTATTAGACATCAATAGAGGATCAGATGTGTTTAAATGGGGTCTACAGGGAAATGTGAAGACGTATTTCACAACAAAGCTAAATTGGAAATATATTAGACCAGTAATACAAAAGAAGAGATGGAGAAAAGCGGTCTGGTTCTTGAGAGCCATTCCCAAACATACGTTTCTCTTTCAGGTCGCTAACCTTGATCGTCTTTTGGTGAAAACCAAAATTGCAGCTTGGAGCAACACAACAACAACCACCTACATATTGTGTAGTACAGGGACTGAATCCAGAGATCACTTGTTTATTCATTGTCAGTTCTCCACTTCAATTTGGACCCACTGCCTTGCCCGACTCGGTCTATCAGCAAGTATGTTTGCATCATGGGACTCATTGATAACCTGACTCTTTAGTCCTCCATCCCATCCACTCTAGAAAAGTGGGTGGTGCAAGCCAGTATCTACACAATTTGGAAGGAAAGAAATTCAAGACATCATTAGGGCCCTCATTCAACTTCGACCACTCTCTTCACTCGGCTGGACAGATCCATCAAGAACACTCTTCTAGCTCTCCGTTACTTAAGAAAGGTCAACAGACTCCTTTCACTATGGTTCAAAATTACTTAACTCTTGTTTCAATAGTTAACTAATGACCGCCCTCCATTTTAGCTTTTTTTAGGCTGGACTGGCTAATTTTGTAAAACATTTGGTGCATACTCTGATTTATTTGAAAGTATAATTTACATTTTTATCAAAAAAAACAGAGGTGGAGTTTGTTGGAACTGGTCTTTGCACAATTGGTACTAAAACGAAGGTTCCTGATTAAAAGAGTGGAGGAGGATGGGTAAGAACACTTGTAGATTGGATTGGGAGCAAGAGCTACTTAACTAAGAACAAGAAGGGATGATTGCTGAATTGATGTTCTTATTAGATTTTTATATGCCAAAAAGCGGATCCCTTTTTCAAAGGATTATGCCTCTATTTATAGTTTATAGAGGCGGTTACATGTGTAGAAAATAAAGGAAGATTTAAAAATCTTTTGATAATATTAAATCTGTTAAGATTAGTGCTAGATTTGTGGAAATTTTCCATGTTGGAACAAAAAATTTCTATTTATTTGTTTGCTGACGTGTCATCCGACTTCTCTTCAGCTTTGTAGAACCTTTCAAGATGAGACTTTTGCCGAGTCAAATATATTATCAGATTTAAAGACTTAGTGCTTGCAACTAGGTTGTTCTTTTGTATTCGACCCATTTTTTTGGTGGACCGAAGTAGGACCTCAGATCCACCTCTAATAATTATCCCCCAGACTCAGAAAATTCTTGTGTCAAATTTCCGAGTCCGAAGGTTTTTCATCTTCCAGAATCTTTGGTCCACGTGTCAGTTTTTAAGTGGGCTAGTTGAACAGTCGCCTCGATTTTACGTGAATCATCATTATTACTGCGTGGCGTTGCTTTGATCACTCCCTGCTAAGTTTCAACTACTGTTTTTGCGTTGCTTTGGATTCCAGTAATTTCCTATAAATACCATGATTCTTCTTCTTTTACCATTCACTTTAAATCTGTGTAATCTTGTTTAACGACTTTCAAGTTCTTCCGCTTTTAAATTCCTTCAAATTTTCTAACTTTTTCTTTGTTCTTCTTCAAAATATGGGTCTTGGTGATTTTAAACTTCCAAACGTTGAAGCCGGAGTAAACTCCGCACTTGAAGGTTTGAATGTTTGGTCTTTTAGAGGACCTTCTAGGGTTTTTGAACCCTTAGCTACTTCAACTTGGAACATTGTTCAAGTCCCTTCCGGGTCTGGTCATGGAAATTCACGACATGCGATAATATCGAGAGCTGATGTGCCGTTATGGATCGGCTCTCCAAGAGGAGATGATAGGAGTAGTTCCGCGAGTTCTTCTTGTGGAAGAGGTAGGGGTACCCTGACTTTTGATTTACCCATAACCATAGTAGTCCTCGTCCCATTTTGGACTTCCGGTCTGATTGTGCTGGCTTGATGAGCCAAATTAGGACTTTGCTGGAGCGTCTCCCCTCCCTAGATCAGATGAAGAATCATGAGGAGTACGAAGAGGCTTCTTACTTGTTGTTCCTGGTTTGTTTTAACTTCTGATTGTTGCTTCGTGTTGTTGTCTCGCTTATGATTTCTAACTTGTTGTTTTCTCAATGTCTTTGCAGTTTATCGCTTGCCTGAACAGCATCATATTGGAATGAGAAAGGTCTGTTGCCAACTCAAAAAGCAGTTCTCTGAGGAACACATCCAGTCGAATTGCTTGAAATTATCTTGAAGTGGCCGAACTTCGGTTTAAGCTTTCTGAGGTGAAAAAGGAATTTGTTCGTCTTAAGGACAAGTTGAAGCTTGAGCGTGACAATGTCCTCAAGTTGGTTGTACAAAACGAGGCTTTGTCGGAATCACTTGAATGTGCTGACTCTGATCGGGGTGCCGTTTTCAAGTCTGTTGAGAAAGCTAGCGATGAGGTTCATAAGCTGCATTCCGAGTTAGACACTATGAGGGGGGACTTTGATTCTCGACTCTGTCAGGCCTTGACTATTGAAAACTTGAGGGTTTTCAACGTTCTTCGTGAACAACTGTCTGGTCATTTTGGCCGAATTGTTGCTCGGTTCAATGACCTAGATAGGAACCTTGAGGCCCATTTGTCGTATGTCCAGTTTATTCGGTCAAAAAATGTTCTCCAACTGCTTTCCAGTCGGGGAGTTGAGATCCCTCCTGTAGTCACCAACTTGATGACTACGAAGATGAATGAGTTCAAGGAACTCGTTGATAGGGAGAGCTTGACGCTGCTACTTCTAGGGGAATTGTTCGTCCCTGTTTTCAAAGTGGGAGAAGCCTCCAATGCTGGTGAAAGTGGACTCCCAGAAGTACCATAATTTCTTTGGGCTTTGTCATTCTCTTCTTTTTGTAATCGCTACTTGACTTCTTTTAAAAATTGCACAAACTTTTGTACTCGGTGCTTTCTTTTGTAAATATTTTTCCTGTGTAAATGACACTGAAGTTTGACGTTTGATTATGAATGAAAAATATATTCGTTTAATTGATTGACTCATCATTATACAAATTCTTGTTCTCGAGATCATTTCCTTGTTTTGCGCGTTTAGTCAACTTTTTCTCGCGTTTAGAAAGTTTGATCTCGTTTTAGCTTGAGAAGAAAACTTTTCATTACGCGACTTTAAAGCTAAGATTTTAGGACTCTGTTTGAGTTTAAAGAAGTTTGGATTCGGAAACCATATTTGTAAAACTTCATCTAAGGAATTTCCAATTATCTGTACAGAAGTCATGTTCTGTCTTTGTTTGAGACTTTTCATCTCGTAATTATGTACAAAGCTATGCATTGTCTTGTGATGAGAATTGATGTTTTTAATCTGTACGGAACAATGTTCTGTTGTTTTGTGAGAATTTAATCTTCTTGCATCTGTACAAAGCTATGCTTTGTCTTTTGACGAGAACTGATCTTGTAAATCTGTACGGAACTATGTTCTATCGTTTCGTGAGATTTAAATCTCAGAAGATCTATACAAAGCTAATGCCTTTTCTTTTCTGTGAAAATTAGATTCCCATCAATGTAACGAGCGGTTAGTTTCGTAACAATCAAGTATTAAATCTTAGTTTTGATTAAGAGTAAGACTTTGATATTGATATAAGCTTTTTGAGGTCATACTCGGCGAGTTAGAACTCGGTTTTAAAGATAAGGACAAGGCCATAGTTAGAGATTTTCGAGATTAGACTTGGTAATATTAAGTTTTGCGGGATTGTACTCGGCGAGTTTAGAACTCGGTATTTGAGATAAGGACTAGGCCTTAGTCTGATATTTTTGAGGTTAGAATCGGTGAATTTTCTGTGATTTGGACAAGTTTTTTGAGGTTGGGCTCGACAAGATTTTAAGACTCGGCTTAAGGATAAATTGTGTTTGAATTTTCAAGAATTTATCTCGACTTGCGACTTTGATGGATGTAGGGTGTGGTGTAACCCTTCTTTTTTGGATGCAAACTAGGGGCAAATAAAATTTTTATACAGTTCTAGTTGGACCCAAAGACTACCTACGTACCCCAAAGGGATCAAGGCAAGGCGTAGTTCTCAATACAAAATTAATTAAGTAGATAGAGATGCGTTAAGTATCGCATCCAATTCGGCGAGTCAGTGAGCCTTTAGTAGTAATATCGCTTTAAATTGATGGACTTCCAACTTCGAGGAATCAGTACTCCTTCCATGTTAGCGATCTTGTGACCTCTAGCTTTAGGACTTTAAAGATGATGTATGGCCCTTCCCAATTTTTGTCGAGTTTCCCAGCATTGAGTTGATCCGTGTTTTTGAACACTTTTTAAAGGACAAGGTCTCCGACTGCAAAGTGTCGTTCGTGTACTTTCTTATTGTAGTACTTTACGGATTCTTGTTGATAGTTTTGTACTTGAAGAAGT
The DNA here is from genome assembly GCA_900406435.1 of Lepidium aucheri. NCBI lineage: Eukaryota > Viridiplantae > Streptophyta > Magnoliopsida > Brassicales > Brassicaceae > Lepidium > Lepidium aucheri. The sequence continues at coordinate 45,654 of OVBA01000750.1, read as the reverse complement.
GTCTTCTCGCGTTCTTCTTCTAAGTCCTCAATGTTATTTTCCATAGCACTATTGCTAGCGTCTTCATTCTCGGAAAGATGTTCTCGCCGTAGAGGTGGCACAACTATCTTGGATGGAGCCATTGCATCCATTCCATGAGAAAAGGAGAATGGATTTTGTCCGGTCGATCATGAGGTGTGGTCCGATGTGACCATAATACGCCCTCCAACACGGAAGCCCTCTCATCTCGCCAATCCACCTTTGGTTTGTCGTTGTGTTTGGCGTCAGCCATCTCAGAATCTGATCCTTCTTGTACTTTGTCTATAGCCGAGACAAGTTCTAGACCTCTTTTTGGTAGGCTTATACTTGGGTGATCCATACTTTCTGCTAGGATAATTCGTCTTTGAATGGGATCTGTTGTGGATGCAAGAGCTGCTAGGGCATCGACAGATGTGTTCTCTGACCTTGAGATTTTGTTGATCTTAAAAATCTCAAATCCTTGGTCATTTCTTTTACCATGTGAAGATAGGCTTCCATGTGATCGTTCTTCCTATCGTAACCTCTGTTAACCCGGTTGAGAACGAGTTGAGAGTTCCAATAGCAATCAGTGTCAGTCGCTCTGACTTCCTTAGCTAGTTTACTCCCCACAATTAGTGCCTCGTACTCTGCCTCGTTGTTTGAAGTTGGGAATGTAACTCGGAATGACTGTTCTATGACTTCTCCCATAGGGATTTCTAGTTGGATGACTGCTCCTAAGCCGTGTTGTAATGAAGATCCATCCACGTATATCTTCCATGTTTGATCTTCGGTTGACTTTAGAGGTTCTAGATCCAGAGATAGCTCGATTAAGAAATTAACTAAGACTTGCGACTTCACATTTGTGCATGCTTTGAACTCAATGTCGTACTCGTGCAATTCGATTTCCCACTTTGTCAGTATCCCTAACTGGTTTGGACTATGCAGTATCATATGCAGTCGATGAATCGTTAACACTATAACAATGTGAGATTGGAAGTAAAGTTGAACTAGTACACCACTAACTGCCGAGGTAGAAACCATAATGTATAAATATAGTGGTTCTTTGTTTTCTGGTTTGAAAAGTATCATTGGTGTTGAAAGGTACTCTTTCAACTTGGAGAAAGCTTTTTTGCAGGTTTATTCCCACTTGAACTCTTTGTTTCCACGCAACAAGTTGTAGAATGGAAGGCACTTATCGGTTGAAGAAGATATGGTTCCGGGCGGCTATTCGGCCCGTTAGCCTTTGTACTTCTTGCTTGTTTTTTAGAGAAGGCAATTCTTGGATTGTTGTAACCTTATTTGGATTAGCTTTGATTCCTCCTTGAGTAACTATGTATCCGAGAAATTCTCCCGATGTAACCCCAAAAGTACATTTCGCTGGGTTGAGCTTCATCTGGTATTCATTTCGCTCGGTTGAGCTTCATCTTCTACTTTTAACGACTGGACCAGCATGTCGTCTATATATACTTCCATTGTTTGCTCGAGTTGGTCGGCAAACATTTTGTTTATGGAGGTGCTGGTAGATTTTTCCAGCATTCTTTAGACCGAATGTCATTACTTTGTAGCAATAAGTACCCCGTTCCGTGATGAATGAAGTTTTCTCTATGTCGTCGGGGTGCATCCGAATCTGATTATATCCCAATAAAGCATCCATGAACGAAAGAAGTTCTTTTCCAACGGTTGCATTGATGATTTGTTCGATATTCGACAATGGGTAGCTGTCTTTTGGACATGATTTGTTGAGATTAGTAAAGTCTACGCAGATTCGCCATTTACCATTCTTCTTCGGAACGACTACCGGATTGGCTAGCCATTTAAAGTATTGAACTACGGTGATATATCCAATTTCAATCAGCTTTTTGACTTCTTCAATTATGGCCTTTGTTCTCTCTGGCACGAGCTTTCTTCTTTTCTGTTTAATCGGCTTATATGTTGGGTCGATATTAGCCTATGACTCGTGATTGCCGGGCTGATTCCACGCATGTTACTTGGTGCCCATGTGAATTTTTTCACATTCTCTTCAAGGAGCTGAATCAGCTTCTCTTTGATTGGCTTGCTCAAATCAATGCTGATGCTTACACATTTTGTCTGGTCGCTTAATTCGATGTTAACGAGTTTAACAGTCGATTGCTCTGGCTTCTTGGGAGCAGGTGGTTTGGTTAGTACTCTGCTTCCTACTGATGCAGCGATCATACATAATATGTTTCTTAACTTCAACTCGGTGATGAAGCAAGTTCTAGCCATCTTCTTATCTCCTTTGAGTGTATAAACTCCTTTGTTTGTCGTGATCTTAACACATTCATGATAGCTTAAGCGCATGGCTTTCATCGTGTGTATCCAAGGTGTTCCTAGGAACATGTCGTAATTCCAGCAACTCAGACTGCGAGCTTCACCATTCCAATCGCATTGATTGTACTCCCATCAAATGCGGTCAAGGTCCTATCCACGGGTTTGAGCTGAACATCCAGGAGTGCCATTTTATCCAGAGTCTTTTTGAATATGAGATCTACTAAAATCCCAGTATCGATGAGAATTCGTGAAACATCATAGTCGGTAACTCGGTGTTTGATGACTATGGGGTCGTTATGCGGGAAGCTGACTCCTTTAATATCTTCAGCAGTGAAAGTGATCACCGAATCCACTACGTGCATGCACTCCCTGACGGGCTCCCGGTTAATTGAGGCGACAACCTTTCATTTGTATTTCTTGATTCAACAAATAATGTCATTACAAAATTGCAATCCAACCATGATTACACCGATAATAACTCGCAGATCATCGGATCCGTCATTGTCTCCTACAGGCTTTGGCCGCTTGGTTGCCTCCAAAGTATCATCCTTCAGATTTGCTGATTTGAAAGCAGCTTCCTGTGGCTCGGCTTCCTTTCGTTTTGGTGCTTTGTGCCTCTGGGTTTCCTCTTCTGAAACCTCCAACTCTCTCTTACTGAATTTCTTAGCAAGGAATTCTTGCAGTTGTTTGAACTTTGCAGTCGAATGACCTACTTTCTTGTGAAACCCGCAATATTTGTTTCAGTTGTATATTGTTGAATGATTTATTGCAGGGGCTACTACTCTCCCCAACTCGGAAAGCGATTGCTAAGTTTTGTTTTCCCTCTATTATGCAGTCTTGGCTCGTAGTGCCCTTCTCTCGGCTTTTTAGTTGCCAAGTTTCACTGCGTATCTTGATTCTGCAAGAGGATTTGCTTTTCCTCTCCGTACTCTGCATGTCTCGCTGCTCTGCAAAGGGCATCAGATGTTGTATTGGTTCTGTTGACGAAGAGGTCTCGTTTAAGTGCCTCATTGGTCACCATTCCAGTTTGAAGGGCTTCAATAGCCATGTTGTCACTAACTTTAGCTTTTGTCAGGATCTTTTTGAAGCGTCTGAGGTATGACTTCAAGGGCTCGTCAAAGCCTTGCCTTACGGATCTCAACTCAACACTCGAGGTATCCTGGTTGATGAATAAGGCGTACTGCTTCATAAAAAACTCGGCAAGTTAGTTGAAGCTTTCAATTGACCTGGCTGGCAACTTAGTGAACCATACCAAGGCGTCTCCGGTCAAATTCTCTGTGAAGTACTGATAATAAGCTACATCTTCATTGTCAATGGTGTAGTTGGTCCCATTCATCATGACGTTGAAGGCGCTCATAAATTCTACTGGTCCAAATTCCCATCATAGGAGGGGCATTGGAGCCGCAATCCTCTATTTATCGAGACTCTTCTCAGTCACGGTGTGAAGGGCGATTTTTGTGCCTGAGCTAGGATCCTTCCTATCTCGGGTGCCAAACTGGTAGCTTTATGGAATTTTGACATCATGTCGTCCATCATCTTCAGTATCGTCGCAGCGTCTAACGTTGCTTGACTATGTTGTCCAGACATGATCGGTATGGCGTAATGATCTTGTACAGAGGTATTCACTGGCTATGGACTCGGTAAATCTATGAATAGTGTTTATTGAACACTGGCCAATGCGCACGGCCTATGTACATGTGTAGTAGGGAGACTACTCTCATTCAAACGAGATTCGAGTCAATCGAATTTTTTAGCATTTCTTTGATCAGAAGCTTTGTGCTGTGCGATATGGTTTTGCACTAAAGTTCTAAGTGTCGGTGATCCCGGTGGTGGTGGTGGAAGATCAGTATCTTCCCGAGGTTTCCTGTCGCATCTCCTCCTGAGTTCAGGTTGAATTAAGGGTTGATCCATTCGTTAAATCGACGTGCTCTTGAGGAAGAGTTCCTTCCTCCGGCGAGCTGATGGTGATTTCTCCTTCAACCATCTTTCTTCTCTCAGAGTTCTCTCTTGCCTTTGTGAAGATGTCCCTTGATATCTTCCCCACAGACAGCACCAACTGTTGGAACCGGTCTTAGCACAATTGGTACTAAAATGAAGGTTCCTGACTAAAAGAGTGGAGGAAGATGGATAAGGACACTTGTAGATTAGATTACGAGTAAAAGCTAGTTAACTAAGAACAAAAAAGGATGATTGTCGAATTGATGTTCTTATTAGATTTTTGTATGCCAAAAAGCACATCCCTTTTTCAAAGGATTGTGCCTCTATTAATAGTTTATAGAGACGGTTACAAGTGTAGAAAGTAAAGGAAGATTTACAAATCTTTTGATAAGATTGAATCTGTTCAGATTCGTGCTAAATTTGTAGAAATTTTTTATGTCGGAACAGGAAAATTTCCATTTATTTGTTTCTTGACGTGTCATCCGACTTCTCTTCAGGTTTGTAGAATCTTCTGAGACGAGACTTTTGCTGAGTCGAATACATTATCGAGTTGAAGACTTAGTGTTTGCAACCGGGTTGTTCTTTTGTATTCGATCCGTTGTTTTTGGTGGACAGAAATAGGATCTCGGGTCCATCTCCAACATAGTTTCTCTTTCAACTTTAATTGGTGCATCAAGATACCGTCCATACTCAATTATTATTTTATGTACCGAATATTTATTACTTTAAATGAATTAAAAAATAAGTTTTTAGTTTTTGTATTTTTGAGTTTAGTTCACCATTTATGATTTTTATGTTGTTTAATCTATGAAATATTTATTGTTGTGAACCAAGTATGTGTTTAATTTTATCTTATGGTTTTTCATATCTTAGTTTATAATATTATCATTTATAAATATTTAAAATTTAGTTATTGTTTATAAATTTAATTATCATTTATAATATTTAAATTTTAATTATTATTTATATATTAATGATCAATTATGATATCTGAAATTTAATTAATAGTTAAATTTAATTATTATTTAGATTAGTTGATCATTTATAATAGTTAATGATTATTTATATCATTCATAAAAAGTTAAAAGACTATTTTGTAAATAAAAAAGTTCACATCTAAAATAGCATTCTCCTAAAATTGAAAAAATGGCATTCCTCAATTTTATAGTCAATAAACAAATATCAGTTGATTCACTCTTTTAGATACAAAATTATAGACAGTCTCTCTCGACTCCTCTTAGAACCGATTCTCCTCTCGAAAATTCCTTTTCGATCAATCTCTTTGTCTCCTCTCAGTACTCGAATTCTAATCCCTTCCTCCTTCACTTAACTGAGAAAACAAATATGTTCTTGTGCTACCCCAATTGCTTCTCAATTATGGAAGCCCCAAAACCCTAAATTCGATCGCAACTCGAAATTGGGGTTTTCTTCATCAACTGCAACAGATCTTCGAAGCAAAATAACAAGTTTCAATTGTTATATCTAATTGTAAGAGAGATCGGAATTTACCAAAAATCGAGTTCCATTAATCTCACCCCGACCAATCCGATCGCTATGGATGACAAGCTCATAGAGGAACTGAGAGCGATATCGATCAAAGATGACACAGCCATCGAACTTCCCAGCTCTGGTAATTACTCTTCATCTGACGAATCCAAACTATCAATTGTCAGGAAGCTTCTAAATCCAAATGAACAAAACATCACAAAGGTCATGATGGGTCTTCCTCGCATTTGGCACCTGCAAAACAGAATAAGGGATTAGTCCTCAGTAAGGATACCTTCTTATTCCAATTCCCAAATGAAGATGGTCTCAAAGAAATCACAAAGTTCGGTTATTAGAATTTTGAAAACTAGAGAATCATTATCTCCAAAATGGAAAACAAATTCCCAGTTAAGGAGTTCTATAAAATTCCAATTTGGATTCGATTATCGGATCTCTCGATGGAACATTTCACGGTTGATTTCTTCAACGCAACAGCCAACTCCATAGGAGAGGTAATAGAGATTGACTACGACGCCAAAAAAACTCACCTTCACCGATACATTAGAGTCAAAATCCTGTTTGATACTCGTAATCCAGTCAGAAACTCTAGAGCTTTCAAACTTCCATCCGGTGAAGTAATAAACATCCAAATTACTTTTCAAAGAGTTAAAAACTTATGCAACCTTTGCAGAAGATTAACCCACAAAGAAAGTAAATATCTTTTCAAAGAGTCAACTTTGGACCTAATCCGTTGCCAAACAAAGGTATGAGGGTTCCTCCGACAAGAGCTTATTCGAATCCTGCAGAGGAAGAACAGAACAAGGCAAGAAAAGTGGTACTATCACCACGGAGTGAGGCGGAATATATAATTAAGAATAATCCCAATAATTTGAGTAGTTCCAACTTGAAGAGAGACTATACTTACCTTCAAGACGGATCTCTTGAGGAAGATACACCTAGAAAGAACTCATCCAATTTTTGTATGGAAGAAATGAAGGATAAAGAACCAAAAATAATTAGCTTCAGCAACAAAGGAAGGGAACTGGGTCAATCGAGCAAAAATTACAAGGTTTATGCTGCGAACAAAAAACAGAAAACAGGCGAAAAGAATAAACAAATTGTCATCTCGGAAGCGGAACAAACTAGTGTGGTGGCTCTCCTTAAGCCACCCGACCACCCATGAGTATTATCAGTTGGAACTGTCAGGGATTGGGGAACACTCTGACAGTTCAACGTCTAAAGGAAATACGTAAGTCAATATTTCCACACATAATGTTCCTCATTAAGACAAAAAATAATAATAAATATCTCAATTCAATCAAACTTTGGATTGGATACGATAACTTATACACGGTAGAACCTAGAGGTCTTACCGGAGGTTTAGCTATTCTATGGAAGAATCATACAGACCTAGTGATCAAAGAAGCTGACAGAAACTTCATTGATACTGAAGCAAAGTTCAGTAATAAGGAAATAACAATCACTTATGTATATGGTCATCTGATACCATCTCTAAGACCGGAAATTATTCACAAAATCCAAGCCATCGGGATGAATAGGAGACTTCCTTGGTTCATCATTGGAGATTTCAATGAACTGACATGCCAGGATGACAAATTAGGAGGACCCCCAAGCTCCTTTGCATATTTCAAAGCCTTTATCAGAAAATGTGGTTTAACAGAGATTCCCAACTCGGAGAGTCACTTCTCGTGGGTAGGGAAACGAAATAATCTCTGGATCCAATGTAGATTATACCACAGCTTTGGCAACATTGAATGGTTCCAGCACTTTGCTTGGACAAAAACAGAATATGTTCCTATAATGGGATATGATCATCGGCCGCTTTTAACAACAATAATGGCAGATAGCTCATCACACCAAAAACGATTCTGCTTTGACAAGCGATGGATCAGCAGGAAAGGCTTTGAAGAAGTAATTGAAGCAAGTTGGAGGCAAAGTACAAGGATAAACAACCTTCCTTTAAGCAAATACATTGAGGATTGCCGGAAAAGCATATCCCGATGGAAGAAAGAGAACCAGGTCAACTCTAAGATTGGGATTAACATAGCTAGAGAAAGATTGGAAACTAAAGTCTGCAAACCAAATCCGGATACCTACCTAATAGATAAGCTCAAGAAGGAACTAGCTAACCATTATAAAGCGGAGGAAATTTATTGGAAAGGAAAATGTAGGGAGAGGTGGCTCAAGGAAGGTGATCAGAACAACCGTTTCTTCCACAATTATGTCAACTTCCAAAGATCCAAAAACAAAATGCTCTGCCTTAAACATGATAGGGATAAACTGAATTTTGAAGAAGGCTCTAAAGGTGAAATAGCAACCAACTATTTTAGAGATCTCTTCACAAGCACCAAGCCGGATAATATCTCGAGAGTTTTGAGAGAATTACCTCCCAAAGTCACTTCTGACATGAATGAGAAACTAACTGGACCAGTTAGCTCTGAAGAAGTAAGAAAGGCTCTATTTAGTATTTGCAGTGATAGTGCTCCAGGTCCAGACGGAATAACTGGTCAATTCTTTCAGACATATTGGGCAATAATGAAAGATAAATTCATTTTTGAAGTCAAAAAGGTATTTGTGGAAGGCACCTTTCCTGAGGATTGGAACTATACTCACATTGCTTTAATTCCCAAATGTGAAAGAACAATCACTATGAAGAAATTGAGACCCATAAGCATATGCTCAATAACCTATAAAATAATCACCAAAATTATTACAAGTCGTCTCCAACCTCTCCTAACCCAAATAGTTAATGAGTCCCAATGAGCATTTGTTAGTGGAAGACTAATCTTAGATAACCTATTAATAGCACATGAGATTCTGCATTCCTTATCCTCAAGGAAAAAAACGAATGAGAGATTTATGGTGGTTGAAACAGATATGTCAAAGGCATATGACATAATGGAATGGACCTTCTTAGAAGCGACAGTGAAGCAACTCGGTTTTGCAAGCAGTTGGATAAGACTGGTTATGAAATGTGTAATACGGTATCCTTCTCGATACTTATTAATGGTGCACCATACGGTTTTATCAAACCAACAAGAGGTATTCGACAAGGAGATCCCCTATCACCTTTTCTCTTTGTCCTCGGAACCGATGCACTGACTCATATCATGAACAAGGAAATTACGAATGGAACCACAACAGGATATCGGTTCAATAGAACGGGCCCAATGATCTAGAACCTACTTTATGCTGACGACAGTCTATTCATATATAGGGCCACATATCAGGAAGCACATACACTTAAGCAATGCCTAAACAAATATGAAAGAATCTCTGGTCAATCTATCAATTTTGACAAGTCCGCCATCAAATTTGGCAATAATGTTGAGGATGATACTAAACAAACAATTCAAGATATCCTCAACATTACCTCGGACCAAGGAATTGGCAAGTATCTGGGATTACCGGAATGTTTCTCAGGATCTAAAAAGTAGATTTTCCAATTCATTACGGATAAATTGAAAGCTAGGATTGACTGCTGGTATTCAAAAATGCTTTCTTTCGGTGGTAGAGAGACACTGATCAAAGCGGTAGCAATAGATTTTCTGGTATATACTATGACCTGCTTCAGACTATCGAAATATCAGTGCAAAAAACTCACAGGAGCAATGACACATTTCTGCTGGAATTCGTCAGACAACAAAAAGAAGATCCCTTGGATTGCCTGGGAGACACTTTGTAGATCTAAAGATAAAGACGGATTAGGATTCAAGGACCTGGAAAAATTCAATCAATCGCTACTGGCGAAACAAGCTTGGAGGATAAATAGCAAACCGAACACCCTTCTGGCTAGAGCATATAAACCAAAATATTTTGCAAACGCCAATTTCATTGAGAGAACGATAGGACCATACCCTTCTTACGCGTGGAGAAGTATCAGTTTTAGGAAACCCTTATTAGTTAAAGGATTAATCCGACAAATTAGAAATGGACAAGACACATATATCTGGACCACAAACTGGATCATGGATCAGAAGCCCAGACACCCAATAAGCCGGGAGCCACTATTTAATGTCTGTCTGAAAGCAGGAGATCTCATTATCAAAGGAGAGTGGAACAAATCCTTGGTTTCAAAAACCTTCTTAGAGAAAGATGCCAGAATTATAATGGACAGTCCCCCTAGAATAGACAAGCTTGATGGATGGATTTGGGGTTATAATGAATCAGAGGAATATTCGGTTAAAAGTGGCTATTGGATGGCAAGTCAATTAAGTGAACACAATGGTACAACAAATTCTACCAACATTGATTTCACTGATAAGCTGAAGGAAACAATTTGGAAGCTCAATCTCCCAAAGAAAATAAATGCATTTATGTGGAGAGCTCTCTCAAAAGCGCAACCACTGAAATCCAGGAACATCGTAGATGATGATCTATGTCCATTATGCAAGCAAGAAACAGAAACAATTAACCACTGCTTATTTACTTGTGAAATAGCTAGGATCAGCTGGAACATGGCTTAATTACCCTCACCTCAGGAAGGCTTTAACAAAACGTCTATTTACACTAATTTTGCATACCTGCTTAAATACCAAGAACATGCTTCATCAAGCCACTATCTACCTATCACAGCTAGATTCATGTGGATACAATGGCAGATATGAAAGAACAGGAATAACCTGGTTATGCAAAACCCCAACCTGAATTGGAAAAAAACAATCCTAGAAGAAGTAAATGAGGCTACAAGATGGGAAAGGACAATAAGAGAGGAGAAGGAAAAAAACACTCTAAATAGCGGCCAGGTAAACTACGATAATAATAACCACGATGAAGATATCCTGATTAAAGTCAATTGGAAAGTCAAATGGGAAAAAACCAGCAAGCTTAATGGAGGTAGCTACATTGTCTCACATCAACAAGAAGGAATATTACTACACTCTCGCCATACATTTATCCAAACGGACTCCAAAGTCTCTCTAGAATTTCAAGATTTGCTATGGGTCCTTATCAGCATGTTGGAGCTTCGGTTTACCCAGATTTTAGTCGAGATTGACAATAAACTAATATACAATGCTATCCTAAATCCGGACAAGTGGCCAAAATTTTCAGCATGGACCCAAAGAATCAACTCAGTGGCAGGCTCCTTTCAAGAAATTATTTTTAGAGCTATCTTCCCAAGGTTTAATGCCAAGGCTACGACAATTGTAGAAAGTGTAGTAAGAGATGGCAGATGGATGAACCATCTGACTAGAGGTGAACCGGAGTGGACATTAGCCATTTACTAATCCCTAGATTAAACCTCTTATCTAAATTATATATATAGATAAATACCTTATTTAAAAAAAAGGAAAAGTAAAGAAAAAAAAGGAAAAACGAAGGAAAGGAAAAGAAGAAAATCGAAAAAAGTTTAAGTATTGGACCATCTCCGACCAACATTTAGTCCAAAGAAAGCAGGCTAATATTGTATCCCCGATGGTCCAACCTTTTCACATCCAGATTAATAATGGGCTCATTTTCAAGCCCACCAAACCATCAGCCCACTAACCACACCTTCAATCTCGTCCCCAACTCCCTGAAATTCATCTTTTTCTCTCCAACCCACCATCATTGCAGCTCCTAAGATCATACACATCTTTCAAGTAATTATTTTGTCGTTTATGAGACTCCTCTTCTTCACCCTACTTCCCGATTCAACTTCCTTTTCGTAAAAGTAACCCTATGCTTACTTATCCCTAGAAATCGAGCTATCTCAGGCAAATCTTCACGCTTCAATATAATCATTGCTCTAAAAAACCTACCTTGATTATCAACATCACCACGCAAAGAAACCACAAGATCCACATAATCAAAACTAGCAAGCTGGATTTTGGATTCTCAAGATGAATTACTCAAGTTTCGAAAAACCGCCGTTACCTACTAAAACACGCGGACTCACTGCATGTAAGATTGTGCAGACCGAGACATCAAGAGCCAACCAAATTCATCACATGTATCTAGAAGTAATCATTAGGAGATCTTTGGTTGGCCTCTATAAATGGAGCAAGTCTCCCTCCTTTCTCAGCACATCACATTCTCACAATGAGCAACAATCACTTTGAAGTTCTCCAACAGTTTCACATGGGTAGGAAAGACCCAAAAATCTTTCTGACAAATAGCAAGTATAGTGCTGCATTCATAAGAAGCACAAGGAGTTTAGTGGCGAAACCCCTAAATCGATGGGAACAAAACGTCTATAAAATGGCGGAAGATATGCCTAAACATTGGGGTTTAGAGTGTCAAGTTCAAGGAAGGGTCATAAATAGAGAGTGGATACAGTTCTGTTTTGATCACAAAGAAGATATGCAAGCGATTTTGACAATGCAGCCATTGCTATACAATGGCTGGATAGTGGCGATTGACAAGTGGGAGAATAACCGCAACCCAGACTTTCTGACCAAAAACCAATTTGTGGGTACAAATCCATAACTTTCCCTTTCAATTTGCCAATAATAAATCGGTTAGAATCGTAGCTAATACGATTGGAGAAGTGTTGGAAGTCAATATACATGAAGGATCAACCGCTACTCCTTTTATGATTCGAGTCCAGATTAATTATAAGATTGACAAAAGGCTAAAGCAGTTTAAAATAGTTGAATGCGAAAGCGGCGATGTTTTTCAGGTGAAATTCTTCTATGAATCAGTTTCTAGATTCTGCTACAAATGCGAAAGGATCACTCACAACACATGCTTTTGCTCTTACATCCCAAAACCAGAAGATTACCTCCTCACTCCGAGCCCAACATATTCGGAAGAAGATCCTCTGTCTGCTTCACTCCAAGAGGATTTCTCGATCTCCACTACTCTTATAAATCAGCCTCTTGATGCGGACATTGGAAACACGCTCAGAGACTATAACTCGGAAATGGATATTCAGATAACAGTCGAAGATGTTCTCAACTCCAATGACATTTTCATGTCTGATGTTAACACTACAATACTTCACCAAGCTGAGGACAAGAACATTCGACCTTCTTACTCAATGGGTACCATGGAGGAAAGACCCCTAAAGAAATGTAGACTGAGGGAAGTGATTCGGATCTAGCACGAGAAACCAAGAGTCTCTGCAAATTAAACCTTTAATCTTAAGGATTCCTAGTTGGTTTATCCTCTGTTTTCTGTTCTGTTAGGTTTGCTAAATAATGCTTTCGGTACTATCTCACTTTGCTGTGGAACCAATTCTCAGCCTGCTTTTTAGGCTTTTGTATTCTCTCTATGAGAGCTAAGTTTCATATCAATGAAAGCTTTTGAAGAGAAAAAAAAACAAAGATCGGTTATGATTTTTTTTTTACTTTAAATTAACATTCAATGGTAAATATAGAGGTGGATTAAAGACTTTTTGAGACGGTAGTACTTAGCCCTGGGAATAAAACCCGACCCGAATTTTCCGACCCGACCCGAACTGCATTTCAGGTGATTCAGGTTGGGTAGTTCGGATATCGGATAGTGATTCGAGTAGTGTTCAATTTTACAATTCGGGTAGTGGTTCGGGTCGGGTAGTTCGAGTATCGGTTCACCCGAATTTTTATTTTTTGTTTTGAGTTTTTTTCGGATTTTTAGAAAAAAATTCAGATTTTTAAGTTATTCGGGTCAGTTCGGGTTGATTCGGGTCGGTTCGGATCAGATTTTTTTGGATTTATTCGGATTTTCAGATTTTTTTTTGAATTTTTTGGGTTAATTCAGAACCATTAAAAACTACCCAAATTACCCGATTCCGACCCGACCTGACCCAAATTACCCATTTCGGTTAATTCGGAACAAAATTAAAATTTGATAAATACCCGAATTCTAAAATACCAGATCCGACCTGACCCGAACTACCCGAATTCGCAGGCCTAGTAGTACTAATGGCTAAACATCTTTGTTTTGTTACACTAAATTAACAGTCGTAAGTGGCTTTTAATCCAATTGCTGGTGGTAAGTCTACTAAAGGCAGAGGTACATGCACAACCAGGGATCAAGTCTCATCACCTACAAGATTTATGTAGGAATTTGGCTAATGGACCGGGCATTGTGGCCTAATATTAATATTGCTGTTGACCAAAAAAAATTAATGACAATCTACTGATTGATTGTTGAACTTAAGGCAACTTCAACCCACATACCAAATTTTGTGTTAAAATAACATTAAATTTGGTGTTTTAGTGTTCCAAAAAAATTTTTCATCTCCAACCATGACACAGAATCTCACATCAAATATACTAATATTTTTATTATTATAATAAAAATATAAGATTTTCTTTATTATTAGATTTAAAGTTATTTTTTATTTCTTAATACTTTTGATAAACAATTGAACACTAATTATATTAAGTATAACTAAACTTTCATATTTCTAAAACAAAATAAAATTTAAAATATTTCTGAGTATACTTTTTTGTTATAAATTATATATTTATTATCTTTGGGCATTCGAGTCAATTTTAATCAGTTTTGAGTTTTCGGCTTAATTTTAACTGGTTTTGAATCTTTCACGTATGTAAATTTTAGATCTCTATAAGAACTAGTAAAATTTTGGTTTAATTATGAGTTAATTTTATTCGGTTCTCAGTCAATTTTTAAAATCTGGGCAAAATACTCATGATTAATATTAATAAAAAACATATTTAATTATTTTATGATATAAAAATAATAATAAAATAGTAGTTTTTTTTTAGTGTGATATTATTCACAAAACACCAACATGTCAAATCTTATATATTAAAATGGGAGACACTTTTATTTTCATCATGTGATAAACTTTAGGACAAATTTAACCTATGGTTCTTAAATACCCTTAAAAATAGGCATAAAGTGATTTTTAGTTATAAACTTTATATAAAAGTTTAAAATTAACAAAAAATAATTAGAAAAAACTCAAGAAAGATTAAAATTAAATTAAACATATTAGATATAAATTCGATTTTTGATTAGATTCCGTCATTCATTATGGTATTTAGTCGGGTTTAAATTTTCTAATTTGGTTTTTGACTCTTTTGATATAATACTTATTTGGTTATTTTATTTTTTGGATCGGGTTTGATGTGGTATAGATCGAGTTTGGGTTTGAATATTTTTATATGAAAATCCAAAATAAACAAAGATTTAATTATAACATCTCTAGAGTTTGGTTCTTGATTTGGTTCTGGTTCGCTTTCTTAAATATATATGTTTAGGACCTATTGGAATATTTTGTCGGATTTGGCTCAGATTTAATTATTCTAATTTGGGTTGATTCCGGTTCAAGTTTGGGCCACTAGAAAAAAATCTTAAAAAATAATTAAATAAATACGGATTAAAAAAGCAATCAAATCTCATACACATAAAATTAATCTTATAACTTAAGAATTTTCTCTAACCCAAATTTAATGTTTTGCTGTTGGGTTAGAGAAAATTTTTAAGTTATAAGATTAGTTTTATGTGTATGTTGGCTTTGGCTCCATTGCATTAAATTTGTGATTTTTTTTTTGTCAACAAATTTATGATCATCTTATTTAGCTTTTTTTAGACTCTAGGACTGAAATTCGTGTTGACTCTTTCTCGTTCGTGAGAGACACCTGTTTAGCTGTAAAAAATGAAATAAAATTGATCTTTCAATTACGTTAATTTTTTTAAAGGAAAAAATTGAACTATTATACACAACTCGATCTTTTCCAATTATATAATATAAATAATTGATAAAACATATGCTTGTGTTTTGGCTTATAAATATGGTTTAATGATTTCAATTATTTTTATAAGCCAAAACACAAGCATATATCACTAGAAGAAAACAAAAAATGGCTACCTTAGATGGAAGAAATAGTTTTAAAACCATCTGAAATTATAAGCCAAACGAATGTTCTGTCTGGTTTAAGTTATCAGGATTTACAATCTGTCTGGAAACCATGAAAATTCCACATACCCATTCAAAAGCAATAAATAAATGCTTGTGTTACACCATGACTACAAAATTTTAGATTATTTAAAGGTTTACTTTATTCAGATCTCCATTAACGTTAATTTTCCATTAATCAAAATAACTTAAAATCATCACTCATCTTAAATGAAGCAGCCATGAAAAGCTATTTCTTAAAGATCAACGTAACAACTGATCCTAAAGGAAAGCCATGAAAACCCAATTTGTTAAGTTGCATCATCTTGATGAAACGCAAACCACTCTCTTCCCCTAAAGCCTCGACATCTCTCTCGTTAAATGGGTATATCGACTTATGAGTTATATAAATCTCTCCACTTTCGTCTTTCAACATCTCACTCCCACTCTCCATCAATCCTCTCACTACATTGCGTTGTTTCCTGTGAATTGTACACGCAAACGGAATCAATAGGGTAAACAAACCCATTGGGACTTTAAATTCTTAACGACCAAAACCTTACCCTGCATGAGGAAAACCAAAGACGATTAAGTCGTATCGATCTAGATGATAGTGTGAGGACATGGTATGTATATTAACACCATGAACCACTTTGCACCCAAGTCTCTCCAATTCTTCTACGTTCGATTCTCCATTGTTGTGATAACGACCTAATCCCTCTACGTACCATTGACCCAATCATCAAAGTTGATAATGTTTACTTTTCTTGTTGTATATGATGAAAGTGAACAATAACAACATACAATTAGTACCTCGAATATTAAGAGATGTTGCAGTGATGTTAGTGGCAGAACCAAAGGCTTTGGCTAGAGACAGAGAAAATGAAAAGTCTCCCTCTCCAACCACAAGTATTGTATGATTATTGCTGTATCGGCTTAACTGTTCAGACTTTTTAACTTTCATTTTTGTTATCTGCATGTTTTGACATTGCAGAGGGCAATGTCCTTATATACACACGTCCTCTTATCAAGACAAGAAAGTGTTTAATTTTTTGGTTTTCTAAATCCGTCTCTTCGAACTTTGTGATCATTTATGTATTTTCTATAAAGAAGAGAGTCGAACGTCTTTAAATTTCTATGTTGGCTTAAACGTAATTGGGTTTCGAATCCTTCAATAGCATCAATGCGGTATTAATGGTTAAATTTCTTTCTTATGTTCTTATTTGTTGGTAGTCATGAGATGGGCTTCATGCGCGTGTTGGTTTGGCTCCATCGCATTCAATCTGTTAGAGCAACATTATTGGGAATATCTTAAAATGAGGTTCTTAAAGTTAAAAATTGTATTTTTGTTGGTAATTTTTACGTAAGATTAATGGAGAGTTCTTAAAGTGGGGTAGTTAAGAACAAAAAAATGAAATAGAATAAAAAGATGAGATAGAGTAAAAAAGATGAGAAAAAGTCAAAAGATGAGAGAGAGTAAAAAAAGGAGAGAGAGTTAAAAAGGAGAGAGGGTAAGAAGAGAAGAGAGAGTAAAAAATAGGAGAGAGAGTAAAAAGAGAAGAGAGAGTAAAAAGAGAAGAGAGAGTAAAAAGATGAGACAGAGTAAAAAAGAAGAGAAAGCGTCAAAAGATGAGAGAGAGTAAAAAAGAGGAGAGAGAGTGAAAAAGAGGAGAGAGAGTAAAAAAGAGGAGAGAGAGTGAAAAAGAGGAGAGAGTAAAAAAGAGGAGAGAGAGTGAAAAAGAGGAGAGAGAGTAAAAAGATGAGACAGAGTAAAAAAGATGGGAGAGACTCAAAAGATGAGAGAGATTAAAAAGAGGAGAGAGAGTAAAAAGATGAGATAGAGTAAAAAAGAGGAGAAAGAGTCAAAAGATGAGAGAGTAAAAAAGAGGAGATAGAGTAAAAAGAGGAGAGAGAGTGAAAAAGAGGAGAGAGATTAAAAAAAGAGAGAGGGTAAAAAGAGGAGAGGAAGTAAAAAAGAGGAGATAGAGTAAAAAGAGGAGAGAGAGTGAAAAGATCAGAGAGAGTAAAAGAGGAAAGAGAGTAAAAAGATGAGAGAAATTAAGTTTTTTAATAATAAAATAAACTAAGAGACTCATTAAAAGAGTCTCTTAAATAAGAGATTTTCATAGGGGTTCTTAAATTTTTTAATAATAAAATAAGCTAAGAACACTTTAAGAAACTCTTGATAATATTGGTCTTATCTTCTTAATATCTTTTTATCAGAATCTAGATTTAAAGATCTTAAGGTTTTAGTTTTGAATCGTTTAGGGCAAGACAGACGTTTAGCACGTGTGACATGGATTTGACATAGTGCCCAGTTGAGGACGTTTTACTAAAAATAGTTTTAGTTTGTTTTGCATCATATTTTTAACACTTTATTTTACATTATATATTTTGTTAATAATTAAGTCATAAGTTCCAAAATATTTTTTATAAGCTATAGAGTCTAAACAAACTTTAGTTAGTTATAGGACCGAAATATTTTTTTTACTTTTTTTTCCTTTGAAGGTTTTTTAATACTTATGCTCCGATTTTGGGCCTACAACAATCTGATTTTGCTATACAAAGGTTAAAAATCAGTTCATTTTTTTAGGAGCATCTAATTTATATAGCAAGTAAGTTCTAAGGAAAATTATAAAATATGTCAATACTTTTATTTTTGCTACTATAAAAAAGTATGCTATTTCTGTTATTATTCAAAACTAAATTCTCATAATTGTTCAAAAACTAGACGGCAAGAATATTATTGTTTTCTAAAAGGTTTATAAATGACAGCTACAACATGTCAATCTATCAGAAGTTACAAAAATTAGTATTTTCTCTAGTATTTTCATAAAATAATATCTAAATAATGAGAAACAACAGTTAGTAGTAGGTGGCTAACTTTTGTCTAAATCTATACAATTAAATATTAAATAAAGGTATCCTTTGTTAACCAAAAAAAAAAAAGGTGACAGCATCCCAAAGATGCTGGGAACATAAGTTTTTGTTATAAGAAATAAAAATTGGCTTTTGGTATTTCAAAATCAGTGGAGACAAGATCAACTTTATCCAATCATATCCAGACACGTATTTAAAGAGAAGATACTACGATGTTTTCAAAATAAATAATTAGTTTTGTTCCTTTTTGTTGCCGACTTATCTTGAAAAAGCTTTTTGGAGAAATGCTGAATTAGAAGACTGTATACTTTGCGTAATTTAGTCTTCAAATTCTTATGGTGAAGGAATAAAGTCAAAAGTTTTAATGAAGTATTAAGCGATTAGGTTTGTTATATGACTTTGATGCAAATCCAGGTCTTTTTTAAGAAAAAACATTTCATAAAGATTTCATCTTTTTCATCTAATAATGAAAAAGCTTAGTTTTATATTTTTTGGGGTAAGATTGAAAACGCTAGGGAGAAAATAGACAGAATGTTGTTCGTTAAGCGAGAAAGACAAAACAAGTTGTATTTGGTCAAACATTTTCACGTTTTTTTTGTCTTTGGGTCAAAACTGATCTGAGTTTTATCCTTTCAATTTCTTCATCAATTTTCTTTTCTTCAATGGGCATTTGTTGCTCATACCAACAACCAAGTCAACGTTGCCAATTTCATACTAGTTTTCTGAGCTTTTGATTCCAAATTTTTGTCTTCATCAAAAGATTCATCTTTTTTTGTTTTACGATCCGCGGTTCTTTTTCTCTGAGCTCAATCTAGTTTAAGAAACAATCCACTTCAGACCTCGATCTGTTTCCCACATCAAAGTTTCTATTTTAAGCTCAAAAACGGAGCCAAATCTTAAATCTTTCCTTTTTTAGAGAACCAGTTATGGTAGTTGAAGAGCAAAACCTTGAAAACGGCGGATCCGTTCATGTGATCAAAGGAGAAAGTCATTTCAGTAATGTTGTGTGGGGGCCAGTGCGGTGGCTTAAGATGTTGGCCTCAGAACTTCACTGGAGCTTTGTGTTCGGTGTGGTCTCAGTGTACGGAATTAACCAAGGGCTTGGTGGCTCAATGGGCCGCGTAGCCACAGAGTATTACATGAAAGATGTTCAAAAGGTTCAGCCTTCTGAATCTCAAGCTCTCACTGCAATCACTAAGATTCCATGGATCGTTAAGCCTGTTTGGGGCATTCTCACTGATGTTTTTCCTATCTTTGGCTTCCACAGACGTCCATACTTCATTTTAGCAGGTAAGTCTTTGCTCAAAATCAAATCAAATCCTCTGGCCTTGTCTCATTAATTATACAAAGTTCTATGTTTCTACTGTGTTTTTGCAGGGATACTTGGAGTGGTTGCACTGTTGTTCATATCACTACATAGTAATCTACACCTTTACTTGGCATTATTGTGGATGACGATATCAAGTGCTGCAATGGCAATTGCTGATGTAACAATTGATGCTTGCACTGCATACAACAGTATCAAACACCCTTCCCTTGCATCGGATATGCAGAGCTTATGCAGTTTAAGCTCCTCCATTGGAGCACTTGTTGGTTTCTTCATGAGTGGCATTTTAGTGCATCTTGTGGGCTCCAAGGTTAGTGGAGTCTTCTGCTGTGATCTCTTTCATTTGTGGTGTCTCTCTAACGCTGTGTTTGGCATTTACTTACGACATTATAGGGCGTGTTTGGCTTGCTGACATTCCCATTCGGGTTAGTATCAGTAGTTGGAATGGTGTTTAGTGAGCCCCATGTTCCTGGTTTCTCTTATAAACAGGTGAAATTCTATTATCTATTCACTAACTTGATTCCTTCCAATGAGGTTATTAACTCTTGTTGTGTCATTTCAGGTTCACGAGAAAATTACAGATGCTGGCAAAGCGATGTGGAGGACAATGAAGTGCTCAGATGTGTGGCGGCCGAGTCTTTATATGTACATCTCTCTTGCCTTTGGCTTGAACATTCATGAAGGTCTCTTTTATTGGTTCACGGATTCAAAGGATGGCCCTTTGTTTGCTCAGGTAATTTACAATATAAGCAGTTCTTGTTTTCAAAATTGATCCGAAAATGCATATAATATTTTACCTTTCTGGTTTGTTTCAGGAAACAGTTGGTTTCATTCTCTCAATTGGTTCAATAGGGTCGATTCTAGGAGCAATGTTGTACCAGCTAGTCCTAAAGGATCATCCGTTTCGTGGCCTTTGTTTATGGACTCAAATTCTCTTTGCCTTGTCCGGAATGCTTGACCTCGTTCTTGTGCTACGTCTCAACTTAAAACTTGGCTTACCTGATTACCTTTTCATAGTAGTGGACGAGATGGTTTCTCAGATGATCGGACGCTTAAAATGGATGCCACTTCTTGTCCTCACTTCAAAGCTTTGTCCTCACGGAATTGAAGGCACCTTTTTTGCGTTGCTAATGTCAATTGACAATGCAGGCGTCATGACCTCATCTTGGCTCGGAGGAGTGTTGTTGCACGTCCTCAGGGTGACTCGGACCGAGTTTGGTAACCTCTGGCTTGCAGTTTTGATTAGGAATGTGATGAGACTTTCGCCGCTTTTTGTTCTCTTTCTTGTGCCTAAGGAAGATCAGAACACATTCAAGCTTCCGGATGAGATAATGGGCGAAGATTGGGAAGATGAAGCAGAAGACGAGAAGGAAGAAACCCGCAATTTGGAATTGACTTCTCTTGTTCAGTCTGTTGATAGATCTTAGCTACAGAGTTTCCTTATAATAGAATTTGAAGCAAATGCTTCAGTTTTTCTGCAGCTTCTCCCAACTTTTACTTGTACGACTGGAAAATGTATACAAAACTACGTTCTCTCAGAATACATGACAATTTTTGTTTTTTTCTTGGTTGAAAAGAAAAATCTCTTGCGAAATTGGGAGCCTTTATTACTCACAGTACTATCTAAAATAGTTTCCTACGAGAAAAAAAAAACACATATTGATCTTGCTAAAGAAACAATGAACGCGAATCTTCTCCGAAAATGGGTGGACTGGAATACACAAATACAAGCTGTTTGTCTGAGAACAAGTTCTGAATATCTTCTGGATTTAAAAGCACAAAAGGGTTCAAATATTTTCATAGAAAGAGCATTTCCAGTCATGCAGAGAACAGACCATGAGGTGGGAACAATTATAATCATCATCTTGTGCCTCGTCTGCGCCAATCCCTGTCTCTCTCTTTGCTTCTATCATGATCATCTCGATCGTGGCTTGAACTCTTTTCACGTCGGTCTCGATCCCTGTTCAAATCATGTTGTCTATCTCGATCTCTGTGCCTCTCTCTGTCTCTGTCCCGGTCCCTGTCTCTGTCTCTGTCCGACTCATGATCCCTCTCCCTGGTTGATGATTTCCGTGGTGGACTTTGGCTTTGGTTTTCCCCACGGTGTCGCTTTTTTGACGATTCTCGAGAATCCTCTCGCTTCTCCTTCCGTTCGATCACTGATTTCTCTGCGGTTAAAAGATCAGGGTCAGTTGCATCAGAACAAACATGAGTATAGCCATGTCCTGGAATACACCAGACGTTGTTCAGTCTCAGAAACAACTTACCTATAAACACTTGCCCTAAATTTAAGTTGAAAACAGTAAACCAAAACTCTATTCATAAGTTTTATGAAGCGCTCACACACGTATAATGCCTAGTCACACGTAAGCATAAGAAACTGAGATTGGGAATTGGAAAAAAGGGAATCAAGTTTCGCCCACTGTTGAATCCAATGGACATGGAACCACTTAATAACCTTTCAAAAACAGAAGTAGAGTATCTGTCGGATGTGAAGTATAACTTACGATTTCTGTCACCCTCGTTAGATCGTGATAAACCATAATCAACTTCAAGCTTCTTTCGGTTGATTTCTACTTTCCTCTCTATCTCCTCAGTGTTTTTCATCCCTTGTTCCTCGAGAGTTTCACGATACTCTATCAAAGCAACTTCTATACGTCTACGCTTTTGTCTGCAATAACAAGAAACAGAGTGAGAGAGGAGATTATGGAGCTTGAATGATACAATTGAACAGTAGCTTGTAGTATAGGTAAGTTCTCATCTTTTCTTGGAACTTTAGAGTACAGATGCAACCTCATGTATAGTTCAGACATATTTGGGTACATACAATCGATGAGTCTGGCCAAATGTATTTTATCATGGCTTTCAGTTACAAGAACCAAAATGCCAAATAATTTCTCGTCCTTAAAGACCAAATCAATTGGTTTTCACAAGAACACACCTCCCTCACTAACATAGACTACCCTTAAGCTGAAGTTCCTCTATTCTGGAACTAACTCTAGTAATCTCTTTGCTGTTTTTTATGGTCAATCACCAACTTGAAGTAATAATGCCAATTGGTGTCTTTTAATTCATATTTTGCCTGCTTAAGTATCTTCGATAAATATTTTCAAAAGTAGAAGCATCAAACAAACCTTTGTTCCTCGTCCATTCCATTGTCAGGTTGAGCACGGACACACTCAGTACCCTTGAGATCCTCATCATCGGTCTTAAAAGTTGCCCCACCAGCATTATCACTTCCTGAAGAGGAGCTTCTCTTTTGTTCATCATCATCAGCTTCGTCATCATCTCTCGCCCATTTTGAAGCAGGCAATACGAGGTCATTTTTCTCTTTTCCCACAAAGGCTTTCAGCTCAGGCTGTGGGATTGGTATCATTGTGGCCAGATTCATAGGCTCTTTCCTTTCAACGTCTGCATAGCTGTTCCTGATATGCTCACGCTCACTCTTAACTTCTTCCCAAGTTGAATGGTCTTGCGGATGCTTTGAAATTTCATCCACTGCTTCAAAGCCACGTTGTTTCTCTGTGTCTTCAAGGCTAAGTAGCCGGGCAACCATCATTACTCTACCTCCTACAAGAGACAGTCCATTGTGTCGACAGCGTCTCTCAAGCTCAGCAATTGGTAAATTCATCAATTCTTGCCTTGCAGCTCCTTTGCCTATTGCCAGTGCAGCATCTGGATTGATCTTACCAATATCACTCATATTGTCAACGTAACTTTTGTTCTCTGTTTCAGGTGCATCACCGCAGATAGAATGAAATGAGGTAACACCAGAAACTCCTGATCGGAGAAATGTGGAACGTAGCCCATTTATGTATGCATCTGAAAAGAGAAACCAATCTGCCCATACTTGCAGTACTTTGAGAACCCGTTCCTGCAAAAAAGTCAGAATGAGTTTCCAACGGCATTTTTATATGGCAATGAAAACCTTCAAAGATCATTTTCTTTTTGACCATACTTTTAGAGCTTCAGCAGTAATTCTTCCAGTTATGCTTCGATACAAATCGTTAAAGCTTTCCACTATATCGGGTAGTGTTGCTTCGAATTTGGTTCGGTACGCAGATGCATTTTTAACAGGTGCGCTGCTATTATGAAGAATATCAGACACAAGCATGAGTCTAGCAACTTTAGTTGGAATTGATGTCTCTTTAAGGGTCAGGGATTCCGTCAGAACTTCAACAACCTGTGGAATTAGAACACATACATATAAACAGGAAAAGGCATCTGAATACTTATTTATAAACGAGTAATTCTGTATATACATTGTATGTGGTGAGACAAAAATTTCTGAAAATATATTTAATAGAAAGGAAAATCATCTGATATTGGTCTAATAACAGCTCATCTTTCTTGACATTTTAAAATATATATTGCATTCTTTACTACTGCACAAAATTCCCAATCTTCAGATATGTTTATAGGGTTAGAGCATACGTTGAAGCTTCTGAAGGGTACATATGAAGAATGGGATCCTGTGTAAAAGTAAACCTATTAATAATATATAGAGCAAATAATACCTCTCCAGCTGCATCTGCGTTATCCAAAGCAAATCCCATAGCTTCTTTTATTTGACTCCTTTCTAAAGTAAGAGCACGTAACATGTCTTCGAACTCATCTCTTTGAGGATCGGTAAGAGTTCTCTCAACTTCCGCACGCTATAAA
Source organism: Lepidium aucheri (assembly GCA_900406435.1). NCBI lineage: Eukaryota > Viridiplantae > Streptophyta > Magnoliopsida > Brassicales > Brassicaceae > Lepidium > Lepidium aucheri. Next base: position 21,283 of record OVBA01000750.1, on the reverse strand, counting down.
AGTTACCAGTGTAAGCTATACCGCTACTACTAGAGAACTTAATAAGAAAAAAAATCAGACGTGAGACTGCAAGAAAATTACCCTGCTTCTTCCTGCTGCATATGTGCTTGCGGACTCCTTTTCATGCTCCAGGTTTCTAGTGACAGGCAGTGGTGGCGGTATCCATCTGCAGTAAGAGCAAAATAGACAGTGGTAATACAGTACAAGTGCAGAGGTAATCCCAATTGAACACCAGGATAATGTTCAAAGTTGGCTACGTTTGATACCTTCCACTACCAGTGATCATGATATACGGCTCTGTTCTCCATCTTTGAAGTGTATCACCCTAAACAATGCGAAAACACTAATCAGCTTATCGTACTGTAAAGCTCAAGGAGAATCTAGATCGACCTAGTGCCAAAGCAATCAAAATGTACCTGAGCAAAGGAATAGAGTCTCCAGACATAGTAAGTATGCTCCTTTGAGCCAAGCTCAAACAAGAAATTAAACAGTGGATTCCCACGGCCTCTCTCCATGATAGCTTGTTCAAAAGCACATTCTCCATCCAGAACATAAAGAGCCATTGTATCAATCACATGTCTGAGGTGCTCGTCTTCAGGAGTAACAACATTGATATCCGGAACATTAGGGGTCAAAACCTGATATAAGTTGCAGTGCAAGAAAATTATTCACTTGGAATGAAATTACTGAAGAAGAGTAGCTGATCAGAATGTCGTAAAATCCGGTGCCACATCAGTAAGTTGGTAAAACCAAAATCATTACAAATAAGAGCAGCATTAAGCAATAAGTAGTTTCTGACTTCTGAGTGTTGGGAAAGTAGAGGATGCACTAGATATCATCACAAGATTGTTCTTTGGTTCTATTTCTGTTTATTTTAAGATATAAAAGTAATATTTCTGAACGGTTAAGTAGTTCAACCACTCCTTGAAAATCATATAGCACTTATGAAGAACTAATTCAAGTCATGTACAATATGTTACATACCAGCTCAGAATTTTGATTTGGGACAGAAGTTATTGGTGCACCCGATTGACCAGAAAAAACCAAGTTGCAGCCCTGCCAATGAATATATATGAAGTTTTTCAGTTACACTAAACAGACAAAAAATTGGCAGTCAGTAATTTTGCGCACAAATGGCAAGTTTAAACCACTAAAAAGGTTAGGGGTCAGACCCATTCATTGGTTGGTGGAACAGATTTAAGAGAAAAATATCTTGAAGAATAGCAAAGGATGCATCACATACCTCCTTACTCCGAATAGCCATATGACCAGGTGGTGGAGCGGGTAATGCTTGTGATGGTAAAGACACCGCCTTACCCCACCCAATCTTTAGTTCATACTCGTACACAATGATCCCTGTAAAATTGAATTTTTTTCTCCATAAATTTCTGTGCTACTGTCACATGCAATCAGTGCATTCAGTTGGTGCAAAAACAATTGACCATAGGCTAGTCAATATTGCCAGAAGGGTAATCAGTATCAATTATTGACCACCAGAAAAGTGAATCAACCAAGAAAGAAAATGATAAAGGTAGCAACACGAAGCAGTAATAGTGAAGCAAGACAAGAGGCTACAATAGATAGCCCTGGCTACAATAGATAGGATAGAGAGACAAGAGGCTAGCAAACCTTGCATTTCATCTTTTGCAGCTTGTCCATCAGCCCTATTCATGAAGGAAACAAACCCACAGTTTCTTTGTCGCCTCTTCTCCTCGTCTGTTCTTGGCCACATTATCTTGACACTAGCTATGGGCCCAAATCTTCCAAAGGTGCGCAGAAGGAAATTTTCATCAACCTACACGAGCATAATATCTTATGAATATAACAGTGACGAGAGAAAACAGCACGTGAATTCAAGTGAGAAATGGGAAAACACCTTTGGAGACAGATTCCCAACATACAGATTCGTAGTTTGTGGGTCACCATCGTCAAATGATCCTGGCCTTCCACTGGGATCAAAATCATCAGGTAGCTCATCAAAGCGGCTAGATGGCTGAAGATAGAATATGTTTAGTACAGAAAGCAGGGCATATCTCTCTAAAGACAGAACAGGGTTAATTTGAGAGCAGAACACCAATGGAGAGAGTACAAGACAATGATGAACTAACCGAGTTATCACCCTGACGGTCACGATCCTGGTTTCTTCTTTCTCTCATTTCTTGTTCACGTTTCAACTCCTCCATGAAATGATCTATATTTCGAGTCTTTCCCTTTTCTCTTTCCTTAGGCCTCTCCTCCTCCTTCTGGAAAGATGAATAAATAGACTTACAGATAAGTTACTGTTGCTTTAAACAGCAAACCCAATTAATAAGAGAAACAGAGTAACAAAATCCATGCTACTAACCTTCCTCTCTGGTTCTTTACCCTTAGATGCCAGTGGTGGTGGAAGAAAGGATGGAACATACCTGCAGAGATTACGTGGAAGATAATCTTCTATATCACAAGAACACACGCATGGCTTTCAACTTATCAAGCAATACCCAAGAACATCATTCCTAAGACCCACAACTTATACCAAATAAGAATAAAGACCACAACTAGATGCCAGATATAGATGAAAATAATACAAACACAGGATGAATGGTATTCTAACTCAAGCCTTGTAACAGCCATATCAAAAGTGTATACTCATAAGAGAAACCACGAGCGGCCAAACTCTTTAAGCTTATGATGGATTTGCTAGAAATTATCAGCAACGCAAGACTGATAGATTATCAAAAGCAATCAGTTTACCTACTCCCCTTCTTTGAAATCGAACCCCCATCTTTGGACTTTTCACCTGCCATCCGCGAATGCATAGAAAAAGATCCATACTCTTATTAATGTGTTCCCAATATAATAACATTGTTGATCTAACCATTTGACACCATGAAAAAGAAGGATAATGTACTACAACGAACACGCAATGAGACGCAAGGTAACAACAGTTAAAGACGTATCATTATAAGACTAACCTTCAGAATCAACCTTGGGCTTCTCGCCAGGATTAATTGTTCCACCTCGAACAAAAGTCTTAGTAGTTGTACTGTCCCCTTGAAAGGATTCCACGAATTCTTGATACAGACGAGCCGTTTCATCCTCAGCTTTCTGCATTAAGATCGCAGAAAACCATCGATTAACCAACCTCCGCTAAACAAATCTTCAAATTCAACCCAAAACAGCGATCTACCAGAAATCGATTGAAATTTGAACTCGCTGGTTTGATGAAAACTATCAAAAAAATACAAATGGAGAAAAACAAACCTTCTTCCTGGCTTCTTCCTCTTCTCTGTGTTTCTGGAAAGGCGTTTTCTTACGGGTTATCGAAAATGAACTCATATTTCAGCATCCAATCTCTCAGGAAAAAAGTTATTCGGGAAACTTGTAGCCGAGCTGAAATCCTAAGCTCGTCGACAACGAAACTAGCTTCGACTAAATCGGAATTGTGAATTAGGAAAGATTAAAGTATTATGGATTCTAATTGAGAACTAGGGTTCGGGGAAATCGAGAAGGGTGACGAACGATCAGGACCTAGGGCTTGAGAAGAAACCAGCAGTATGTAAAAACGAAAATAAAATAAGGATAAATCACACAATTACATTTATTAGAATTACAAATCAAATAGTATTTTCAAGTATTGAATGTATATTGAATATTGATTTTTCTTTTCTTTGAAATAAAATTATGGCCGATTAGAAATTGTTTTGATTGCTTTGAAAATCTAAAATTTTTGTAAGAAATTTATACTCTCTCCGTTTCATAATATAAGTTGTTTTAGAAGATTTTTTGTTTCAAAATATAAGTTGTTTTACAAAACCAAGACAAAAAGTAAACTAAAAGTTAAAATAAACTAATTTTTTATTTTAAAAATTTTTTTTTTTCTTTTTCTTAATTAAATGCTAAGATAAAGTGGTGAACTTTTTATTGAGTAAACAAAAATCAAAAAATTTCTTAATAGTTGTGCATTCAAGCAAAACAACTTATAAAAAGAAACAGAGGGAGTATTAAACCAATTATATTTTAGTTTGATTTTAATTGTGAATAATGATTAATTTAATTTGGATGACCGGTCTAATTCACACATAGAATTTTCATATAACTATATATGTACCTAAACATTGGCAGCAAATCAGATGTTATTGAATAATTAGATTTTTGGTTTAAAATATTTAGTAACTATATTATTATAGAATTCTAATATTGCATGAAAATATAAAGAGTTTACATATAAGCATTTTTAAAAAAATTGTCATTGAATAAACTATGAAACTTTAATATTAGTTGTTAGTTGTTGTCACTCTTGTCTGTTTTTTTTGTCAATGTCAGTATTGGATCATAATGGCTGGTCCATTAGCCAAATTCCTACATAAATCTCGTAGGTGGTAGGATTCGATCTCTGGGCCACTCGTGTCTGCTTTGCTTCTTTGTTTATTTGATTATTGTCTAACTTCTTAGGTGTTAGTGGAGTCTTGTTGACTCATTCTCATTAGTGCTAAATTTGTGTCAGTTTAGTTGTAAGACTATTTAATCTCTTTTTCATTTCAATGAACGTATCTCTTCAATTTTTTCCACATTTGATATCAGATTTGAAGACGCAGAGCACTTGCAGATATGGCAAGAGGCAATGGTTGTAGAAATTCATTGACTAAGAGGAATCAAACTTGGTTTCTGATTGATTTACCTGAGGGAGTGAAACCTACTGGAATCAAGTGGAGCTTACAAAACTAAGCTGAACGAGAATGGAGAAGTGGACACGTACAAGGTTAGGCTTATCGCCAAGGGCTATGCTCAAAGCTATGGTATCGATTACACGAAAGTGTTTGCTCTAGTCGCTTGGCTAGATACGGTACGAACTATCTTGGCTTTAGCTGTAGAATTGAATTGGAATGTTTATCAGCTTGATGTGAAGAGTGTTTTTCTGTATGGTGCTCTTCACGAAGATGTTTACGTCTGTCAACCACAAGGTTTTATCAATAAGGGAGAATAAGAGAAAGTGTAGAAGTTGGAGAGAGCATTGTATGGGTTGAAGCAGGCTCCTCGGGCATGGTATAGCAGAATTGAAGCTCACTTCTTCAAAGAAGGCTTTGTGAGATGCCCCAACGAGCACCTATGTTCACAAAATCACATCAAGGTTAGCCTCTATGTTAATGACTTGATCTTTACAGGAAATGATCGAGGTTTTTGTGATGAGTTCAAAAATGCGATGATGGTGAAATATGAGATGTCTGACTTAGGAAAGATAAAGCATTTTCTTGGAATTGAAGACAAAGTGAAAGTGGGAACTTTATTTGTCAGAAAAGATATGCTAGAGAGGTTCTAGCTCGTTTTGATATGGCTGAGTGTAATTCAGTGAAGAATCCAATGGTTCTTGGTACAAAGCTTCACAAGGATGAAGAAGGGGAGAAGGTTGATGAGACTTTGTTCAAGCAGCTGGTTGGGAACCTCATGCATCTCACTGTAACAAGGCCAAATTTAATGTTTGGGATCTGTCTGTTGAGCAGGTTTATGGCTATTCCTAAAGTCTCTCATTGGCTTGCTGCAAGAGGATTTTAAGGTATCTAAAAGGCACAATGCAGCTTGGAATTTGGTACAAAAGAGGAGCTGACTCGTTTACACTTGTGGGCGACACTGATAATGATTATGCAAGCGATTGGAATGACAGAAGGAGTACATCTGGCTATGTGTTCATGATGGGATATGCAGCAATATCTTGGGCTTCGAAAAAACAGCTGGTGGTAGCTCTCTCGACCATGAAGGCAGAATATATTGCTACAACAGCTTGAGTGTGTCAATGTGTGTGATTACAAAGGATCATTGCAACAATTGAAGTGTCAGAAAATGCAGAAACAAGCATTATATGTGACAATAATTCATCAATTCAACTCTCAAAGCATCCAGTTTTAGATAGGAAAAGCAAACACATTGATGTCAAGTTTCACTACTTAAGGGAACTTGTGAGTAGTGGAGGTGTCAAAATGTGTCATTGTCCAATTGAAGATCAGATAGCTCACATATTTAGAAAACAAGCTGGAATAGTTCATGAAACTCAGGAGGATGCTGGAGTGTTCGAAGAATTCCCAACAGGCCGGCGTATTTAGGTTCAATACGTTGTTGTCACCTGCGACCTTGGCTTTTTAGAGAATCCTGCTCCATTTCAAATCTCTAGATTAATCGTACTCTAGAAACTTTACGTAAGGCATAGTTTGGTTTTTGGGAGTGATAGTGGAAAATCGGTAGGTTGATCCAAGTGGAGAGAAAAAAAACCTGCGGAAAGGCGCAAACAAACATGAGCTGCTCAACACATTTCAGGGAAAACCAGCTAGCTTTGGGTTCGAGTGGCATTTCACTCTTAACCAGGTTCTGTTGGTTCTTGAAACAATTTTGTCTTCTCCATATTACTATATCTCTAAAGTTAATAATGTTATATGAGGAACTACTGAACTCAATTACTTGCAAAACTAAATCTTATAGAATCATATTGAATATTTGTCACTCGCCATTTAGCTTTAGAAAACAGGATATGTGCTTTCTTTGAATATATAAGCCTAGAGTCAAAGATCCCGATTGGACTACACGTCGGAGCAGATTCTTTTAATAGTGGTTGCTCATCAAATCTGAAGTGTGAAGTAAGCTCAAACATGGAGATGTTTAGTATTAGGGAGGATATTAGTTGTTGTCAGTCGTGTCTATTTTGCTTCTTTATTTATTTAATTAGTTTCTACTTCTTAAGAGTTAGTGGAGTCTTGTTGACCCATTTTCATTTGTGCTAAGTTGCTTCCTATTTTATTGTTGTAAGACTATTTAGTCTCTCTTTCATTGATTGAAATGTATCTCTTATAATCTATTTTCCAAATTAGTATTACTTGATTTCCGATTATAGGTTTCTTAAAATAAAAATTAAGACATAAGACCAACTACTTACAATCGTTAATAAGTATATTCGCAAGAGTTTTCAGAAATTTCATCACAAATTAATTTACTTGGACTGAACTATGTTGGATAAAGAGGAACAAATTGGTCAGTGAACTTGGATAGTGATTAAATTGTGCTTGAGTGCACTTTTCTTAAAGAGTATTTTCACCCTAATTCTCCAGCCTTGGGTTACACGAAATCCCTTCTAGGATACGACAATTAAATTTCTCTCTTATTCTTGGCTAAGATACAAGAGAAACAATTAGAGGTTTTATGTTTTGTTTATGTGTTGATTGCTAAAATTCAGACTGAATTTTAAAACATGAATCACTCTTGTTATCTCTGCTTTTTTTTTTCTTATGTGCCAAATGGTTCCAAGACCCTATATTTATAAGGGTCAAAGCACCCATTTGTATAGTCACGTTCGTTCGTATAATCATGTCCGTTCATATGGTTGTGACTTTTAAAACTAACAGTTATGACTTTTAAAAACCAACAGTTGTGATTTTTTAAAAAACAATAGTTGTGATCTTTTATTTTGTACGTCTACAACCGTACAATTAAATATGATAACCGTTCATATTTAAACTTAGAGAACCAACATTCCTCTCCCCTTTAAATTTAATCTTTGATTCTAAATCAACTAACATAAACCAAATTCATGCATAAATGAAAATATTGTGACGATTGAATTTTTATCTTAGTAATATTACACATTAAAAATGTCTGAGAATTAGGATGTCCAATGGATTGGATCCTCTCAAGTCATTTGGATACATGAAGGTAACATACACACAAATTTCTACACTACTATAAGTGTTTTCCTCGACACTATTATTACCCATGTGTCATTATCCTTTCATGAGCATATACAAAGCTAAGTCTAAGCTTCTTAAAGCGGCTGCACTTCACACCCATATAGGTAGATCTTTTTAATCTTGCACCTGCAAATACAATTTTTCAAGAAATCAATTAAGAAGACAACTTCAATCTATCACTTTCTTGTAGGTCTAAACACTTACTTTGGAATAATATAAACTAGTGCCTCAATCTTTAAGTGTGGGCTTTCTGCACTGAATTCAGCCTCTAATGTCGTATTAGAGGGGAATTGGGTATCCCACCATTAAATATTTCAAATGGACTTTAATCTCATCCCTTTTGTCGACTTTATTACTATGTCCCTAGCTAGTCCTTTTGTCAAATAATCGGCTAGATTTTGTTGAGACCAAACAAAATCTAAGGTAATCACCTTGTGAGTGATCAACTCACAAACTGTACTATATCGAACTCCCATGTGTCTTGACTTACCATTATACACTTGGCTATAAGTTTTAGCCAAAGTAGCTTGACTATCACAACAAATAAAAATAGGTGATACTGGTTTTGGCCAGAATGGAATCTCAGAGACTAAGTTTCTTATCCACTCTGCCTCTTTTCGTGCGGCCGCTAATGCTACAAGTTCTGATTCCATTGCCGAACTTGTAATACAAGTTTGTTTCTCCGATGCCCATGAAATGACACCTCCTTCAAGTAAGAACACCCAACCACTTGTAGAAGAATGATCTTCTACGATGGTAATCTAACTTGCATCTGAATATCCTTCTAAGACCGAAGAAAATCCAACATAGGTGAAACCATAATTTATAGTTCCTTTCAAATACTTGAGCACTCGTCTTATAGCTTGCCAATGATGAGTACTAGGATTACTTGTGTATCTACTCAACTTTCCTACTGCATAGGCTATATCTGGCCTAGTTCTCGTCATGGTATACATCAAACAATCAATCACTTGTGAATACCCAAGTTGTGATACTGATTTTCCTTTATTATGCATAAGTTTTACACTCACACCCATAGAAGTGCATACAGGAGAACAATTCTCATAGTTGAACTTTTTAAGTACCTTTTTAATATAATGAGATTGTGTTAAAGATATTTCTTTGTTCTCACGTTTAATTCTGATTCCAGAATCACATCCGCCTCCCCCATATCTTTCATGTCAAAATTTGATGACAAAAACTATTTTGTAAGTTCTACTTGTCTTAGGTTGGTGTCAAAGATCAACATGTCATCAACACATAAGCAAATGATCACTCCATTACCAGACTCATCAAATTTGCTATACAAATACTTGCCCGCCTGATTTAATTTAAATCCATTTGACAAAACAGCATCACCAAATCTTTTGATGCCATTGTTTAGGTGCTTGCTTTAGCCCATATAATGACTTAAATAATTTACACACCTTATGCTCATTACCAGGCATAACAAACCCTTTGTTTCATATACAATTCTTCTTCCAAAACACCATTCAAAAATGTTGTTTTGACATCTATTTGATGGATCACAAGGTCGTGTATAGATGCTAAACCGATCAAATACCTTATAGAGGAGTTCCTAACAACCAGAGCATATGTATCAAAGTAATTAATACCTTCTTTTTGTCTAAAGCCTTGGATAACCATCGACTTTCATCTTCTTTTTGAAGATCCATTTGCAGCCTAAAGGCTTACAACCAGGTGGGAGATCTGTTAAAACCAAGTATTATTTCTCATGATGGAATCCATTTCATCATTTACAACTTCTTTCCAAAAGGCAACATCGTTTAGACGTCATAGCTTCACTAAAAGTTCTAGGATCGCCATCAATATGATAACAATATGAGTATTGGAAACAAATCTCATCTCTTGAGCCTTTAATTAAATAAATTTGAAAATTAGGACCAAATGATTTTTTAATCCTTCCTCGTTTACTTTTACGTAGCGTAGGTGACATGTTTGATGGTTCAATTGGAACATCTCCATCCTTAATTCTACTTGTACTAGGAATCAAATTTTTTGGCCTTGGTATAGATGAGAAATGATTTTCATCAAATATTGCATCTCTTGATTCAATTACAGTGCAAACCGATACAGAATCATTAGGTTCTACGGTATAAAACCTATAAACCTTGGAATGCCTAGCATATGCAATAAAGATGCAATCAATATCTCTTTCTCCCAAAGTTTTAATCTTTGGTTTGGGGTAGTCTAACTACCGCTCTACAGTCCAAAACTCGAAGGTAGTTCAAATTTGGCTTCTTTTTGTACCATAGCTCATAAGGGGTAGTTTTATTCCTTCTATTAGGAACTCTTTTTATTAAATAACAAGCCGTCAACATGGCTTCCCCAAAATCTGCCACTTAGTCCCGAGTAAGATAATATAGAATTAACCATTTCTTTTAGAGCTTGATTTTTCTTCTCGGATACACCATTTTGTTGTGGTGTATATGGAGCCGTAGTCTCATGTATATTACCTACTGACTGAAAATATGCAGGATCATAATACTTTCCACCTCTATCGGTGCGTAACTTTTTAACCAAGTCATTATATTGCAACTCAACTTTGGTTTTATAAACCTTAAATTTATGTAGGGCCTCATCTTTAGCACGCAATAAAAATACATAGCAAAAATGAGAATAACCATCTATGAACGTGATAAAATATTTTTTATTTCCTAAAGATGGTGTAGCATGCAAGTCACACAAATCGCTACGTATAAGTTCAAGCATTTTTGAATTTTTTTTATGCTTTTAAATGGCGGTCTAGTTATCTTATTTAATAAGAAAGTTTACACTTCTCTATATTCATGTCAAAAGTAGGAATTAAACCTTCTTTAGTCATATCAATCATACGTTTATAATGGACATGACCTAATCTAGCATGCTATAGAGAAGTATCATTTTTGCTAGAAGATGTCATATAAGCGGAACTAACAATTTTATTAATAAAATAGCATAATCATGTCATTACAGAAATATTCGAATCCAACAAACACACCATACTTCGATAAGATATACTTATGTGACTCATACACTTGTTTAAATCCACACTTGTTTAAAACACTACCGGAGACTAAGTTTTTCCTAATTCCGGGTACATAATTACATCATTAAGATTAAGAGTTTTTCCAAAACTAAATTCTAACACCATTTTTCCACGACCTATGATAGAAGCCGTTGACTCATTACCCATATAAAGTATGGATTTATCTTGAATTGGTTGGTACGTCTTGAACCATCCACGATCCTTGCAAACACATATTATTGCACTCGAGTCAATCCACCATGCCACCTCATCATCCTGCATATAAAATGCCTCATAAAATTTTGATACGTAATACACTTTTGGATTCGAATCAAAAACTAAAATCTGACCTTGTTAAGATGATGGGCCATGATCCTTAGATCACTGCCCTGAAAAATTATATTGCGTTCGATTCTTATTATTTGGTGCCCAATAGTCTTGTTTGAAGTGACCCAACTTGTTACAAATCCAGCAAATGCTCTTAAGCCTTTTGTTAGATCCATGGTTAGTGTTGTTATCAAAAGACGTTTCTTTCCCTTATTCTTCATCTTAGAAATCCCCCCTTCCTCCATCATATTAATAGAAAAAGGTCCATCTTCTTTATCTTTTGATTTTCCTCCCTCTTGTGCCCTGAGAGATTCCTCTATGCGCAAATGGCTACCACATTGTACAAGAGACAACTCTTCTTTCTTGTATTTCAACATGTGTTTGAAATCTTTTCATGATAGTGGAAATTTGTCGATAATACTCGACACTAAGATGGATTCATCCATATTCATGTTGTGTTGGGCAAATTGCCCTATGATGGGAAGTAATTCATTGTACTGCTCCAGAACTGGTCTAAAGTCAGTCATCTTGTAATTATTAAAATCACTCACAAGGAAGTTCTTACTAGAAGCATCCTCGACCATGTAATTTGATTCCAACTCATCCCACAACTCCTTTGCAGACACAACATTTTGTTAAATATCAAAGAGGGGATCAGACATATCATGTAGAATATGACCACGACATATGTAGTCATCATTCTCCCATTTGAGTAGTTTTCTTGTCTCATCCATGGAATTGTCTTCTGGATTATGCGACACGGTAGGCATTGGCATGCTTAGAACATACACCACATTGAGTGTTGTGAGGAGGAAATGCATCTTCTTTTGCCATCTTCGAAAATCGACTCCTTCGAACTTATCTAATTTTCCAAACTTTGATGTCATCTCACGGACAGAGACATTAGCCATTGTTCACGAATAAATACTCTTTAAGATTGTTGGATAAAGAGGAAAAAATGGTTAGTGAACTTGGATAATGATTGAGTCGTGCTTGAGTGCACTTTCCTTAAAGAGTATTTCGACCTTTATTCTACAGCCTTGGGTTACACAAAATCCCTTCTAGAATACGACAATCAAAGTTCTCTCTTGTTCTAGGCTAAGATACAAGAGAAACAAGTAGAGGTTTTGTGTTTTGTTTATGTGTTGGTTGCTAAAATTCATACTGAAGTTTAAAATATGAATCACTCTTGTTATCTCTGGTATTTTTTTATGTGCCAAATGATTCCAAGTCCCTATATTTATAAGGGTCAAAGCACATGTTCGTATAGTCACGTCCGTTCGTATGGTTGTGACTTTTAAAACCAACAACTATGAATTTTAAAAACTACCGTTATGATTTTTTAAAATCAATATTTATAATTTTTATTTTGTATGTTTGCAAACGTACAATTAAATATTGAGAACAATTCATATTTAAACTTAAATAACTAACAAACTATATCAGATTTATGCAGTCTTCCCGATATCATACGACCAACACACATCTAAATACCTGAATTCTAGCTCAATTAGAAAATTGATTAATGACATTAATTAATTGCTCCGATTATTTGCTATTGTAAGAATTTGACTATACGGTCCGGTACGTTGGACCGAAATGACTATTAAACGCATGCTAATCACACCGAATAAGGCCTTATTAACGCTAACTTTCCTTTGGGCCTTTAACGGCCCATATTTTGATTATAAGACTTTATAAGTGCTGACGTCACGTTTCCCCGATTACAGTAGCGCTTATTCGTGGGCATACGGAGGAATAAATCTTTTAGCAGTTCTCGGTGACTCAGTGAATCCAACCGTTAACCTAGACTCTGCCGCTAACTCTTCGTCGAGTTTGTTCTTCAAATTGTTGAGAGTTTTTCAATTTCAGATTCTCGGTCAAATTTAAGATGGGAGGAGATGGAGTAAGTAGAGGCGGAGCGACAGCCGGAGGTGTAGTTCCGGAATCAGCGATTGAAGCTGTGAACGAAACGCTTTCGTACCTCAAGGAACTGAAACCACAGCTTGAAGAGATGCTTTCTTTAGCTGAGCCAGAGGTTCTTGCCCAAATGGAGCCATTGCAGCGAGCTAAGACTATGTACTTGCTTGCCCAAGCCACCACTACTATTTTCGCTCGTAAACCCCTCGTTTTTCTTCGTGAATTTGTTTTCATTGGTGAGACTAAAAATTGTCAATTTGCGATAAATGTTAAAACTATTTGTTGGTTCTTTGTTTCCAGTGAAGTTGAGGTGTACTGGCGTTGATCCCGATGATCATCGTGTTAAATCTGAAATTGTATGTAGACTTCTATATATTTGGATGATTTAGTTCTCTCATTATCTTCTTAGCTTAATTAACTTGTTGCTTGTAGACAGACTCTGTAAGTTTGCAAATGCAATCAACAAGGCAAATCTTTGATTCTTTTATTGATGGTAGTATTGTTTTTCAGGAGCGACTAAACGTTTACAGAGAGAAGTTTCAGAGATGTACGGATCGGAGCAAAGGTAAAGTTTTGGTTATAGACAATTCGAAACTTGTTAGTTCTGACTGTTGGATTGAGGGGGCGAGCATTTGAATATATGAGAAACTATTGTATCTCTGGTTATTATTTCTGTTAGAATTGATTATGTACTGTCTTGTGGACCAAATAAGTTTGTTTAACTTCTTCTTGTCATTGGAGGAAATGCTGCATCCGATTTTACCTTATTAAGTTATTGGGATAATAGTTTTAAATTCAAAAGTTATGCTTTCACTTGTGAATGTTCTTATCCAATCTAGATTATTGAAGTCCGATTGAGGTTTACCTTTTCTCATGTGCTAAATGAAATCCTCTGTGTACCTTTTTTGTTGAATAATTCCTTTCTTGATTAAGAAGATTACTTGTGTTTTTGACCATTGTTTGTGGCATCTTGTTTTGGTCTGTGCTTAGTCTTGATTCTATTTTTCATAGATATGATCATTTTGGTGAAGGACTCCATTTTGCATGTTACGTCTTAATTGCAGGGAAGTAGTGTTTTCATTGGAGGGCTTATCATAATGTCTTGCACCTATGCATAGTTCTGGGCTTTTCTTTTCGTCACCTTACTATTACATCTACCTGTCATCTTAAGTTGAAGGGAGATTATGCTCAGTCTTCTTTACCGAAACGTGTCCATTAGCTGTTGGGAAACCTCTTAGTCTGTTGAAAATTAGGGAGACTCATTCCTGAGCTGTTTTCCTGTTTTCGATTATCTGTTGAATAGTCTTTTTTAACTAGAGGGAGTTATATTCCAACTTTGTTTCTATTAAGATGTACTTCCACTTAATAACTTTTTCGATTTGAATTTATTAGTGGCTAATTGTTGATTCAAATGTCTACTGGATACTGTATTTTCTTTTGTGGGTTATTATCCTTTTCCTTTTTTGGTGAAAATCCATTTGTTACTTTCTATTATCTCAAATTAGGGGAGGCTAATCACTTATCTTTGGATATATAACGAAATAATATATATCCGTTTAGAAGGTTGTTACTCGGCTTGTGGGCTGCATTTTATGCGAATATGTGGACCATTCACACAAGAATCGTTTTAGGATACTAATGGGCTGAGTGGTTCAGTTTACTTAGTCGAAAGTATATATGCACATCGTTTTATTTTGAAGTTTTCGGGTTGAAGTTAGATCGATCTGATTAGGAAATTTTGTATAAGAGGCTAAATTGCTACCTTTAATTCAGTGTCTTATCCACCAAGTGGTCTCTTATCTGTTTTTTTTTTTAATTTTATTTCGCAGAACCATTGCGCCCGACTACTGTCTTAAACAGTCAAGCAGCTACCCGTTTCATCGAACACTCTCTGCCTGATCTTGCATCAGGTAAGCTTTTATACAGGTTTTGTTCCCACCACACACTTGTCCTCCTGTTTCTCTAACAGTCGTTCTAAATGAATCTAGCCCAAAAGCAAAACATAAGAGACCTCAGTAAAGGAGATAAATCAAGGATCAGGAATTCGGGACAAACTGCGAAAAAGAGAAAATACCAATCAAATGAGAAACACTCTGTCCAGTCAGCGGCGAAGGAGTTTCTTGAAAAAGCAGCGCGTGAGATTTTAGGTAGCAATGAAAGTGGTATTAAGGGCCCTGTAGTGGCGGCAGCTGATGGTTCAGATGACGTTGAAGTTGGTACAGCCTGATCCACTTATATATCAAGGTAACGTTCTCTTCTGATAGTCTTTAATACCTAAAAGCAAATCTCTATAATTGTCGTGCCATTCATTAACTTCTGGTAGTGAATCGCCAGACAAGGTGGCCCATCCAGGAAAAAACAGATACTGTATCCAGTAGAGATTTATCGACTGTTATCCCATAGTAGAAACGAAAAGAAAACACTGTTATCTTTCCATTTACTTTGTCACCTCTTTATGGAGTTTCCTTTTTTCGAGTTAGGTATATATGTATATATGCTTCTCTTGATAGTATTGTTTTGCCCATTTTTCTTTGAAATCATAAAGGATGGGCCAATGAGGAAGGGAATATAGTTAGTTTGCTTCTCTGATGGTGTGATTTTAATATCTTGGAATGATTACAAGTAATGTTAATTGTAGTTATTTCCTAAAGCGTAAAAGTTAGTTGCAGATTGAGGGGCTCGAGTCATTTCTGTTTCCTTTTTGTTCAAATCAGTTCCTTAACTTGTCTGCAATTTCTTCAACTTTTTTTTATCTTCTTTTTTCCTGCAGCTGCTGTTTCATTTATCGGATTGTAGTTGTAGCATTTTTGTATTATCGCCATCGCCAGAGAGAAGTTGGTTTCTCAACTCATCTACGATAGCATATCTTCTTTATGGACCTTTTGTTATTAGGTATGCTATTGTACATTTGCATATTGTAAGAAACCTATTCGGGAAGCTCTTAAAAAGTTGGCCAATTTTTTAAAGTACACATAATGTCAAAAAGCTAGAAAAGACTTTGAACAAATATAATGGTTCAAAGAATCAAAAGGCAGAGAATAGAATTTGAACAAAAGCTCTGGCCACTTGAAAATCATAGTGAAACAATCCCTAATAATCCAACAAAACCCAAAACCACAAGTGGAGGGGTGAAAGAAGAAGCAGATCCAGTGGCGGGAGCAATTGCCGGAGCTCCTAAGAAAGCCGAAGAAGGTGAGGGAGAAGGAGCAGAAGCAGTGAAGAAACCACCGGTGTGACCACCACGAGAGGACATGACGACGATGTGAAGCTTCTCGCCTTCAATACAGTTGCTTTTGGAGCCGCTGATGAAGAAGTAAGGACCAGATCTCTCAAGCTTCACTTTGGTGTGTCCATCGCTGTATTTGGCTGCTGGATTTGTAGTGTTGCAGTTAATGTATGCTTCTTTTGTCACTTGCAAAACTGAGTCCTTTTCCTCATTGTAGTTCCACACTATATACATCACATAACAAGAATTTATATGCAAATCCCTAAGGCAAGAACTGATTTTTGGATTTGAAATTTGGGGAAATAAAACTAACCGAGAGAATCGCCGACGTGAAATCGCAAACTCTCAGCCCATTTGTTGAGGGAGTCAGAAGGTGAAGAAGGGATTTTCCAGGCATTGGTTTGGCCTCCGACCACTATCTCTCTGCAACTGACGAGATTAGTCAAGAAGAAAAAGGTGAAGAAGAATAAAAGATATGCTTGGACAGGAGTTGTCTGAGCCATTTGAATTCTTAATTAAGTTTGTGTACAAGGAAGAGAGGGAAAGAGAGAGCTTTGTGTCGTATGTTAAGAGTCTTTTGTGATTGATTGTGGGGTTATATAGAGACGAAACTAGCCGTTCGAAGCTAATGGTGTTTTGCTACTGTTCTCTGTTGCTCCCAACGGTTATTTCAAACGGTCAATTCTTCTTACTATTGGGGCTCGAATTCCGAAAGTCTTTTTACTTTGTAATAACTGCCCGACTCAGATTGTCTGAACTTCACTGAAATACGAATGTAATGAAATGAAATGGGCCACACAGTTGTTAAGCCCATTTTTCACTAATTTTTTTTTTCAACATTAAACCACAATTGTGACGGACCTATCAGTCAAGTTTCTGCATATGCCATGATTCGATTCTAAAACATGTAAATGTATTTGTCTCTAGTGGACTTATCATCTGACACTAGGCTAAATGCCACTTACACTAATTATAATTTATACATTTATAAAAAAATTCATGTATAATGGCAATTATATTCAAAAACAAAAACAAAAAAACATATATAAATTCAAAAAAATATGCAATTACCCCTTATATTATTAAACATTATACCACATGTTTTCTTCGCTCTTCATCTGCTTCATGTTCTTATTAGGGGGTGGTTGTGGTCTTCTTAAAGATGTACGATCTCTTGTAAAGATATTTACTATGCTGTTTCAGTTTGTTTGGATCCATTATATCAATAATCTCTTCATTTTATCAATTTTCAATACCCAAAGCTATGGGTTTGATTACAATTATTTTTTTCCCCACATCTCATATATTAGTGACTCAGCGTTCCATTATATAATATCTTCATTATTATATTTATTTTTCTTCCCTTTCACAATTTTTAATATACAAAAACAGGATTTTTTAATTAAAAACCATAAAACAACAAAAAAAATATATAATAACCAAGCAAGTTGCCTTTAACCTAATGGTATGTGCTAAGTCCACTAAAAATAGGCACACTTGCATATTTTAGAATCAAGTTTTACTAACTATATTATGTTGGAATTTAGTTAATAGGCCGGTCACTTGAATGTTAACAAAAAAAATAATAACCAATCCATAGTATTTAATAAACGAGGGTAAACAATTCAACATTAAAAAAGAAAGAAAGAAAGAAAGAGGATAAACAAAAGGGACACAGCACAATAATAGAGACGTCCCGATCTTATCATATGCAGATATTGACTATTTCTATAAATATATTGGTTTTCTATCCTTACAGAACATTATCTTTAGAAACTAGCAACGAATGACTTTTATAACACTAATGTTTCAGCTTATTCTTTTTCTACTTGTCTTGAGTCCTCATGTTGATTCTGCCTCCATTGTCAAGTTTCTTCCAGGTTTTGAAGGCCCTCTTCCATTCGAACTCGAAACCGGGTCTGTAAAATGTCCATGTTTGCAACAATTTATGTCTTTTGAATTTGGAATTACATAGTAATTAGTCATTTATCTGAATGAAGGTATATTGGTATTGGTGAAGATGAAGATGTGCAATTGTTCTACTACTTCATCAAGTCTGAGAGAAATCCAACAGAAGATCCTCTTCTTCTCTGGTTAGATGGAGGACCTGGATGTTCTTCTGCCTATGGCATCTTTTTTGAAATCGGTACAAATCTATTATTCTTCATTTTATCCTAAGCTTATTTTATAGTTTTATCTAAAAGTGGGGAAAATTTTATAGGACCACTAGCTTTGAAGTTCGAGGTTTACAATGGTAGTGTTCCTTCTTTGGTGTCTACTACATATTCATGGACAAAGGTAGCACGAAGTATGTTCATATTTGTCGATCACAACCTGACTATCTATTTATTCTTACTAGATTTCTTATCATTTCTCTAGATAGCAAACATAATATTTTTGGATCAGCCTATTGGAAGTGGCTTTTCCTATTCAAAATCTGCCTCTGATGAAACTAGTGATACAAATGAAGTTAAGAGGATTCATGAGTTTCTTCAAAAGGTTACAAAAATACTTATTTTGTTTTCATTGTAAGCACTTACTGAACCTTTTTTATGTGTTGCAATTTTTTTGGTGTTGAGTTATTGATTCATATAGGTATTATGGATTGATGACTTTTACCACACTCGGACAAAACATTAGCTGACTAACTAAAACATTATTACTTACAGTGTGTTTTGTTTTGAGCAGTGGTTAAGCAAACATCCACAGTACTATTCCAACCCTTTTTACGCAACCGGGTATTCTTACTCGGGTATGATTCTTCCAGCTCTCGTTCAAGAAATTTCAAAAGGTACGGCTTTTATTAGCATATCAATCACTCTCTATAATTTTAGGTCTGAGTATAATAGCCAAAGCCCATACCAAACCAAATGTAAAATAAGAGAAACTGAATAGAACCCGCCAAATTATCCAAATGGATCTTAGATGTAGTTCCGTCTCTATACTAGGATAAGTGAGGGCAATGACCTAGAGCCCAACAATTTTAGGGGCCCTTTTTATTGTTTTAGGTTTTTTTTTAAAGTAAATTTTTGTATTTAAGTCTTAAGTAGATCACTATATTAGTGATTCCTTAATTATTTTCTTTGTTATTTGGATCACTATTTTTGGACCTTTTTCTATTTTTTATTATTTGGACCAACACACTTTCAAAACTTCTTTTTTCTCATAAAATAATTTTTTTTATCTTAAACCCATAATATAAGATTTACATCGTCAAAAAATGTTTTTTTTTCTTTTCTTTCTGTCATGAAAATTGGTTTTTTTCTTATTTCCATTTTTAGTAAATTTATAGGGCCCATTTTTCATATTTGGCTTAGGGCACTTGAAATTGTTAAGACGGGACTGATTGGATTCTTGGAGTTAAGATATTTTGATCTGATTAGATAGGAATTGAAATCCGAATGGGTACTACTATTATATTTAAAAATAACTATTTTTGTATAAAATTTTTCAGTTAGATATATATATATATATATTCAAAGTTATCATTATAAATCTAATATATTAATGAATTTGAATCAACATAACAAAAAAAATACTAAAACTTTTATCTAAATTAAGATTTCTTAAGATATTGTTAATTTTTTTTAAAAGTTTAGATAAAAGTTTTAATTAAAAAATTTGGATATCTGAATCGATCATAATCCAAAAAGAATATTATTAAACAAAACTCGATCAGAACAAGGTAAGCCCGAAATTAAAATACCTAAACGGGTCTCATATAGCTAAACCTGAAAAATCAGCTGCGACCTGATCTGAATACATGAATGCCAATCCATAACTACTCCATATAAATAGTTTTATCATATTCCGTCTCTAGTTAAAAAAACACACACACACATCCCAAATGCTTGCTTAGGAAAGTGAATCCGTAGTAATCTACGTACGTACTAGGAGAAGGCTGATTTATTAAAGTCACAGTCGGAAATCCACCGAAAACTTTTTGATGGTTTTATATGCTCATTGAAAATTTTGTTAGAATTTGTCATGTTTAACTTATACAAAATTTTCTGGCTTTTAACAAAGAAAACCTACTATGATATGCAGGAAATTACATCTGTTGCGAAACTCCTATAAATTTACAGGTGATATTATTTATATTTTTCTAATTGCTTTTCATATTTGTAAGACTTTTTTATATACAGAAGATTGATAGTTATACATATATATATATATTTACCCACAACAGGGTTATCTAATTGGAAATCCAGTAACACATTATGAAGTTGAAATAAACTATCGCATTCCTTTATCTCATGGGATGTCACTAATCTCTAATGAACTTTATAAGGTATGAAACATATAACTAAAGCTTTATTTGTTATTTTATCAATTAGTTTTTGTCATGTTTAGTTTGACTCATGATTTTGTATTTTTAAACTTCGTAAATAGAATCTAACATGTGATTTTTGCAGTCACTGAAAAGAATGTGCAAAGGAAATTATTATGCTGTGAATCCATCGAACAAAAAATGTTTGGAACTTGTTGAAGAATATCATAAGGTGCAATGAAGAATATCATAACATGTTAAACTCTAAACTTTGGTTGATGTTTTTGTTTTACTTACTAAATACTAACTAAGATCTCTTTTAATCTACGTACAGTGCACTGATAGAATAGATATTCATCATACGTTGAGACCTGATTGCGATCATACTTCTCCTAGTTGCTATGTAAGTTATGTAATTTTCTAACATCTCCTTACAAAAAAAAAATTATAATTTTATTCATTTCTACTCCTATGCGATATCCATAAACACGTAAACATGGTTGCTTTTGCAGTATTATCCGTATACTCTCATTGAATATTGGGCCAACGACACAAGCGTTCGTGAAGCTCTTCATGTCAAGAAAGTAAGTGCCAAATTTGATTTTTAGATTATTGATAAAATATATAGAATCTAAGATAAGGATGATCTTATAGAATCGAAATAACACTTTGTAAAAGAATTGCTCTCTTTATTGATTTAGGAAAATAACTCAAAATCTTTAGCTTACAAGAACAACTCTCGTTAAGCCCACAATCGAAATTGTTGAGAATTGTTATGACTCAACAACCCTATTTATAACCAC